>PVKM010039235.1:0-13823 GCA_004027735.1 Carollia perspicillata | reverse complement strand
ATGATAACAATTGTCTTGCTGGCTTTATGAGTTGTAGTGGTTCTCGTTTACTTAAATAATTAGAAAGTTAAAAACTCTTTGAAAGTATTGAATTGAATTAAGTAAATATAAATGATGTATGGAATATCTTAGCCATTATAATGTAAGACAACAATAAGCCAAGAAAATGTATTTAGAAGATACCTTGAGTAAGATGAAGACTTCAAGTATTTACATCCTTTGTAGTTAAATGTCTAAATTTTGGAATGATCGATTAATCAGACCAGGAAAGAACCTGAATAATATTTAATAAACCAAATTATTCATAAATGTAGTGAAAATGATTGGATCATAATGGGGAATAGAGCTTTCAGGTTCCTCTCATCGCGCTTCTTTCGCAGCACCTGAAATGCTCAGAAAGGGTGATCCATCGGGAGATCAAAGACAGCACAGGAGCATCCTGGGATTAAGAGAAACTCAAATTAAGGGAGAAACCTAGTGTGAAGGAAATGTAGCGTGATACTGGGAAATCAGCAGGCTCTGGTCAGCAGTGTGAAACATTCCACTTGGTGTTTCAGAATTTACCGTGAAAAATTAAAGTGATCTCAGGATATTTTTAGTGTGGCTACTCATGTCTAGAAAAGTGTTTATTATATACGTGAGTTCTCTACATACAACAAATAAAATATAACTAGGAAAATACTACTTTTATTTTAATTCCCATTAAATTCAACCTGTAAAAATATTGTATTGACTCTACCACTGATGGTTGTATAAATTTACATAATCACTTTTGTTATATTTAAAAATAATTAAGATAAATCTAATCTGGATCAGCAATTCAACTTTCAAATGTAGTCTTTAAGTACCCCAGATATGGCACAAGAAAGCTGTATAAAAACATCCGCATGGGAATTATAAATAACAAAATAAGGGAGTGTTTACTTCTAGGGAGAGACAGAAGAAAGGGAATCAAAATCATTAGGGGCATGTAAAGGGTTTCAGTTTATCTCCAGAGTTTTATTCATTAAAAAAATCTGATATGAGTATGAAGTAAAATATGAAAGAATAGTAGGTGTTACTCATTACAGTAGTAATAATGCTTAAAATTCCCCTCAGTTAAAAATATTCAAAATAAAGAATATTCTTTAAAAAATACACTTCACCCAATGCTTAAATGCTCAATTTATTTCCCAATAAAATTATAGGCTTTAGGTAAAATACAGACGCACTTGTATAACAAATTTTAGGCCTTATGGAACTTGATTTTTTTCACCAGTTAAACTTCTTTCTATCAAAACTGTATTAAGTTCTACCCCAAAACTTTTCTTTGTGGCTGAAATTAAGAGGTGCATTACCTATTTTTTTTCTATATTATATTCTCTTGTCGATGGCAGCTAGTAGACAATTCAAAAAAAATAACTTTTGTAGTAACTGTATTCAGTAAAACCTGGGTGTGAGTTAATAGGTTGCATTTAAAATAATGATCTATGTCTATCTGTGTATGTGTGTATGTGTATTGCCAACCAGTGTTGTTTGCATAACCTAGAAATAAACTTCAGTGTGGAAAGAAAAAACTTATACTGTTTAAAGAATGCTATAGATAGTACACAAAGATGATAAATAAGAGGATATTGTATCAATATATAAAGAAGATGAAAAAATAGAAATAAGTTAGGAGAATTTTTAAAATTTAGAAAAGCATTCATTAAGAAATCTGTTATAATGAAATAATATATATATAATTTAACAATGTTAAGGACACAAATTATGCAGATATTAATCTTTATAGAGCAAATTTACTAGCTCTGTTAAAAAGGAGAGTTACAAAATATGAAAACCATGCTGCCATACTTAAGTGAATTTTGACACATCCAATTACAGTAATATAAAACATGGTCAGCCATAAATTATGTGATTATATTACTCCTTTTAATAAAATTGTTGCCACAGATTTTAATATAAATTCTACAAAATTTTAACATAACTGAGACTTTATTCTGTGTATTTGAATGCCATATGAAAAATATTATTCTTTAAACATTTAAGTGTATGTTTAAGCATTTAGTTTGCTATTTGGAATTGACTGCTAGCAATTTTAAATCATCAGCTTATAATTCAATGATGGAGGTATGTGCCATTATGTTTTAAAAATGCTATGCTTCCTTTGTCTGTATTTCATGGTTGGAGGAGCTTAGACATTCATTCATATTGAGTTTCATATTTTGAAGTATATTGATATGTATTTTAGTCCCTAGAGGTTTGTACAAATGCATTTTGATGATAAATGCCATTTATATATAGGCAATACCCATTTCCCTTAGAATCATAAAACAGAATGCATACTGTTATTCGATGTGTAAAAGGATATTACCAAAAGATAGGGAAAGTATTATGTCTCATAGACATTAACATGAAGGTGATAATGTGTATAAAATCAATGCCATGTACACTCCACAGAGGATGAGGTGTATAGCAGAAAGTCAGCCATGACAGAATAATGTACCAGACATATCATCCCAATGTAAACCAATAGAAAAGTGGGCAAAGTTCACGAAATGCCTGTTTTCAGACATTAGAAAACAACATACAATTATATTCATTATGAAAGACAGAAAATGCTCTTTAAATAAAAACATACAGTAAGTTAGCAGTGAAAGAATAGAAAAAGTTTTACCCTACAAACACTAAACATGAGTGGTGAATTGACTATGCTCATGCCAAGCAAAGTGAAATTTAGAAAAAGGAACAGAGCCAGGGATAAAGAGAGACATTTTACAAAGATAAAAGGATTAATTAACCAAGGAGACATAACAATCCTGAATAGTACACATGAAAAAATATCTTCAAAAATACTTGAAGCAAAACCTGACAGACATGAAAGGAGAAACAAACACATCCACGAGTAGGGCGGGAGACTATAGCATTCTTCTCTCTCTAATTGACATAACCATTAGGAAAAAATCAGAAATAATCTGGAAGATGTGACAACATTATTACCTAACATGACCTAATTGACATTTAGCGAGCATACCATCCAACAATGCCAAAGTACATGTCCTTTGCAAGGGTACATGGAACGCTCGTCATAATGGATATATATGACACCATAAAACACAGCACACAGATTTGAAAGGGTGGGAATCACATAGTTGTCTTCATAATAAATTCTATAATACCTACAAAATATCTATGTTACTTGAACAAATATCTGAGATTAATAAAGTAGCAAGATAAAAGTTTATTTTACTAAGTTTTAAAATACAAGTTTATTATACAATGAACAATCATAAAATAAAATTTTAAATGCAACACTATTTACAATAGTGTCAAAAATCATGAAACACTTATAAAATTAAAATGTATGTTAGACTTGTACAATAAAAACTATAAAACATTGCTGAGAGAAATTAAGGTCCAAATAAAATATAAATAAAAGACCATATTCATGGACTAGAATATTCAGTGTTAAGAGGCCAATATTCTCCAAACTGATCTATGGATGTATTGTAATACTAATCAAAATTAAAATATGATTTTAAGAAATACACTTCATGAAATACCTTTTTAAAGATATTAAACAGGTTTGATTATAAACCTGTTATAATGAACAGGTTTAATTATATACTTGTTATATAATTAACAGGTTTATAATGTTTTTCCCCCTAAAAATGAAAAAAATGCTTCCAAACTCTATATGGAAGTTCAAACAACTTGGAAAATGCAAAATAATTTTGAAAGAGACTAAAGTGGAGGACTTACGAGGGGAGACCCAAAACAACTTGCTATTATCTTGTGCAGGGTGGGCCCCTTGTAGTACAGGCTTCCACCGCTATGTGAGTGTACTAGCAACCCATCTGTGTCAGTGTACCTGCTGGCATTGTTGTGAGAGGCTACATTCAGCTTGATGATTTTTTTTGAAGACTCTTTCAATGCATTTGCTCATTTCACGCTGGGTGATTTTCAGGTGCTCCTTACACTGAGCTGAGTGTCCAGCAGTTTTTGATGAAAAATCACAGGACCCTCATGCTCCACCTTCCCTATTCACCCTACCTTGTCCTAAGCAACTTTTTTTGTTTCTCAGATTTAAAAAGTCCTCTAAGGAAAATATTTTGCCAACGTGTAAGAAACAAAAAATGGCAGACACACTAAAAGAAATCAAAGTTGACAAGTTCAAAAACTGTTTGAGCAGTGGAAAAAAGTTTCAATAGGTATATTGCATTAAATGGAGAGTACTTTGAAGGTGACTGAAGTTTAAAAGTATAAGAATAAATACACAGATTTTTATAACTAAATTTTACTGTATTTTTTTGAGTTCTTCCTCGAATGTTACCTGATATTAAAACTTACTACAAAATTGCAGTAATTAAAACAAATGAGAGACTGGCATAAGTATAAATAATTATATTAATGGAAGAGTGGAGTGTTTATAAACCAATCCACATTTATATGGTCAATTAATTTTTTAACAAATGATTCAATGGGGAAAAGGGTAATCTTTTCATACAATGGTATGGGAAAAATTAGATACCCATCTTCAAAATACAATCCTTGACCCTTACCTCACTTCAAATACAAAAATTAACTAGCCACTGGTCATACACTTAAAATTAAGAGCTAAAACTAAGAATAACAAAAAGAAAATATAGGACACATTTTTTATTACATTGAATTAGTTATTTTTATTTTAGAGAGGACAGAGAAAGCACTAACTACAAAAGGAAAAAATATTAAGAAATGAAAAGTAAATAACAGACTAAAAGAAAATATTTTCAGCACAAATATATGATAAATGTATATTCACAAACTATATAAAAACTTTTATAAACTAATAATTAGAAAAAAAAACCTTGTTTGAAAAATGGCCAAAATTTTAATAAACACTTCACAGAAGGTGTACAGGTAATCAAATAATGCATGGAAATACTTAATATTAGACCATAGGGAAATGCAAATTTAAAGCAAAGTTATATACCATGAAATATTTATTTGAATGGCTAAAATGAAAAAGAAATTAGAATTGTTGGTGAAGACATAGAGAAAATGAAACTCAGAAATTTTAATTGGTTCCATCACATTGAAAAATACTTCTTACAATATCTTATAAAGTTAAATTTATACTTATCATAAGGCCCAACAATTTCATTACTAAGCATTTACTAAAAGGGAAAATGTAAACCTTGATTACTTGGAAACATATCAAATATTTATAGCAGATTTACTTCTATAATAGCAAAATTTGTAACCAACATAAATGCCTGTCAACAAATGATTAGACAAATTGGATTATATTCATACAAAGGAATACTATTTGATAATGAAAATGAATGAATTAATGATAAAAAATGATGTCAATGAATCTCAAAAACAGTATTTTAAGCAAAAGAAACCAAACATAAAAGAGTATATACAATTCCTCCAGGAAAAAAATTGATAGTGACTTAAATAGATCAGTTAATGCCTGGGACTAGATTGTAGATCAGGGAGTGGCTAAGAAAGAGCATAAGGGAACTTTTTGAAAGGATGGGAATATTCTAGGTTGTGTTGGTGATTACTCTTAAAATGGGTATATTTCATTATAGATGAATCATACATTAATAATACTGACTTGAAATATATGGAGAAAAATGAGATAAAGATATTTTCACTTAAATGCAAATAAAATGATATGATTTTAATATATAAGATAAATTTTTATTTCTAAATTTCATATATTTTATTAGTATTATATCTATGTCCTGTTATATCTCAAAAGGTAGTTGACTGCATGTGGTTTATAACTTTAGGAAAGATCAACAACAAACAATTTACCTTTGATTTGTGTTTTAATTACACACCTGAACATAGCCATGAACAATAATTTTCAAAATATATTATCTTTAGTAGTTTTCAATGTATTTCTAGGACATGAATTTAGTATATGAACAGGAATTATGGAGATCTCTCAGTTATGAAAAATATATCCCACCATCTGAGAATGAATTCGCCAGCAGTGGCAGACTTAACTTGTCCTTGCTAAAACAGGTAACAAAAGGTGTTATGCCTAAGTCATTTTATGTTTTGGGCTCTGTTTACAATCTGCAAGGAATGAACAACCTTGTGAAATCATGTTAATTTCCTGGAAATACAAATTGGCCTGTTACATAATATAGCTCTATTCAGAGCCTTAGTTTTATTCTGAAACAGTTAACTTTAGGATAGTGAAGGAAGGGTATGACTTTTAACATAGCTTTGAAACTGGGAGCAAATCAGGGTGGCCAAAGGTGATTGGCTAGAGAAGTAATCAGTTAATAAATCAAGCAGTGAAATCAACAGGGCTGTATTTCAAGCTACAGCCAATCCTACCAATAGAAAGTTTCCTTTGGCTCGTGAGTCTTTATGCCTATGATGGCTATATCTGCACTGAAGGCAAGTTGAGCACTATGCTTTTGGAAAAAGTGGAAAGATTTGCTTCTGTATAACAGATTTCATCAAATACAATAGAGTTCTTATTTTAAAATGAGAAAAAAGTAACAGAAAGAAAACCAAGTATTATAAGGATCAGAGTTTAGGGGAATGAGAAGATAATACAGAGGACATAGAAATGAAAAAAAAAAAGCACCTCTATTAAACATGGGAGGCTCCTAATGATAAAAAAAAAAAAAAAAACAATGCTATATGAAGCACAGACTATATGCATTTTATATAATTTAACAAGCATCATAAGCACCCTGTGTGATTGTTGTCAACATCTCATTACACAGAAAGTTCGAGTGACTTGCCCCAGGTCACATAACAAGCAAGTTGTGAAACTGAGATATGAATCTTAGCAGTATGTGATTATCAATCGGCTTTTTTTCTTACCTCTTTCTACACTTACCTTCCTCCAATGATTCAGGCACCCTCAAAGGCCTCCTAGAGCAACAGCACACTCTGAACATGAAGAACCCAGCCGAGACCATGGGCAGTCAACATCTGAGCACAGAGGACGGGAGAGGGAACTCCACACCAGTGGAGGGGGCTGCAAGGCTCTTCTGACAAAGGATGTGAATAAATCTTTTGGGTGTTAAGGTCCACTTGGGAGGTGTAAGTCAACTTGTTACTATAGCTGGTGGGGAAAATATTCATCATAATTAATAATGATTTGCTATGTGAACAGTATAGAGGGTTATAATTCTAAACTGACATAATCGAGTGGAAAGGTAGTCTCGAAGGAGAACATGTATTCAACGTGGCAAGAAATATATCCTTACTTAGACTCTTTTCACCATCTACTACTCATTTATACTGACTTGTGTGGGAATAATCCGGTGTTACATGAAGTCAGGGATGCACCTCCAGAGATTTTAAAAATAAATGAGAAAATAAAGAACTTGCTATCTAGAATTTGTTGTTATAAAACCTGATTTTTGTGTACTGCTTTATAAAAACAGATTGATGACTAGGAAAGAACTTTATCTCATTAGACCTCTCCAATAACATTTCCCTTTGAGAGTAGTTTACTTTATTGAAACTAGAATATGACTTAAACAAATATGCTATTTAAAAACCTAGACCTATTAAGATTCGAGGCCAAGAGTCATACTGATCAGGCAGAAATAATCTTATACTTTTCCTAAGATTGAAAATGAAAGAGAAAATATGGATGAAATTAAAGTGAAATGATGGAAGGAGTAGATGGAGTAATTATTTCAATTAAAAATATCACTCACTGAACACTTATATCATTCACCTGAACCAGAAAGTTTTCTAAATAATTTACAAAGAATATCTCCTTATTATATTTCCAGTTGATGAATAACAAATCACCCAAAATTTAGTGTAGTAACCACAAAACCTTTTTTGTTCTTACGCTCGTGCATTTGGTGAGTCCAAATTTGGACAGGGCACAGGGAGGTCAGCTTGCCTCTGCTCCAAGGTGTCTGGGTCCTCAGTGGGGGAAACACCAATGACCGGGGCCTGCAGTCACAGGACACATTTGCACATACACGGGAGGGCTCAACAGCTAGGCACAGTTACAACTGTCGACTACAGTAGTCCATGAAAGCTTCAGGGCTGTCAGACCTCATTCACTGTGGCTCAAGGGTCAAACAGACAGTGTTCACGATCTTCTATTCAATTCAATTCAATTCGAAACAGTGAATGCTTAGCAACATTATACCTTTTCTATAACATCCCCATTTTCTCTGATCCAAATTCTTGCCTTTTGGTTATATCCAAAAACTTTCAGTAAGTGTGGAAATGGTTTACGTACCAGAAGTTATGGCAGTGAAATCTAGAAAGTATTCCTCTTCTTCAACTTTCTGATGAAATGGACAGATGTCATGTTGAACGTTAATACATATCTTCAGAGATTTAACTTCTAACATTGTTCCTGAGCAACATTGTGTCTTGGCCCATCGTAGGGCCTCATTAAATAATACATTTCATTAAGTTTATTATTAAGTTGTACTACTTTAATGTCACCTGGCAAAATCCTATCCTTCATCAAGGAACAGTTTAAATGTTACTTTTTTGGAGACATTTACCACCCATTCCCAGCAGACATCTCCGTGAATATGGCTCTGTCTTTTGTGTTTGGTAGCAAGCTTATTAAAAACAAGAAAATGATGCATAGTACATACTCAAATATATCTACTTACAGGCTCATAGAAACAGAGAGTAAAATGGTGGGAGGGCTCCTCAAGAGCTGGGCAGTGAGAGAAATGGGAAGATGTTTGGTCAAAGGGCACAAACCTCCAGTTATAAGATTGATAAGTTCTGGGGACACAACATACAACATACTGATTATAATTAACAGTACTGTAGTACACTCATGACAGTTGCTAAGAGAATAGAACTTAAATGTTCTTATCTCTCACACACATGTACATACAATGGTCGTTAGGTGAGGTAAAGGAGGTGTCAACTAACTTTATTGTGATAAACATTTAGCAACATACACATTGATCAAATCACACTGGATACCTTAAACTTAAATATGTTTATATTTCAATAAAGCCAGGAAAAATACCACAGCTATATCTGGCCTGAAACAATTAACATAGTATGAAATAAAAAATAAAGTGATTCAAAAATCGAAGCCAGAAATTCTTTGAAAGCAAATTAAAAATAACAACAAAACCTTCTCTCTTTAAAAGAGTAGAGGCCAGCCATACTTTCTTCATGTTAACTATTAGAAACACATGATAAATATTTGAGATGTGATCCACACTAAGAACTATGGAGACAGCTGGGAAGGACATTTCATGGAAATAGAAGCAGGAAAATTAGTAGAGAAGTGCATTTGGTAGACTAAGTGTGGTTGCTGGCAGACTTGCTGTCAAAAAACTTCCCCAGGAGCTTTTCAGAAATGCAGAATCCCAGGTACTGCCTTAGACCTATTGAATCAGAACCTGCATTTCAAGATCTTAGAGTGATTTATATCTCCATTTCAGTTTGATGATAACTGAGCTACAGATATGAAGCCTTTTTTCAAAAGGTCCTGCAAGAATCTCAGAGCTGTTGCTTAACTTTCAACTGAGGAAGATAAGGTAGCACCTGCTTGTTTGTCTCACTAAATCACATTAATCCAGAGGAAATGACAAAATTCCAAGTCTAATTCACTCAGAGTTACCAGCTTTTAACAGTTAATGAAAAATTAAAATAAATTTATCCTTGTTTCAATGTCTCGGTAGTCAATTTTCCAAATGGTAGTAGTTGTTTTAGATTACAGAGTTTTTCAGAGTGCAAAAATTCAGTTTCTGGATTTTGATCAATTTCTAGATTTCAATCAGTTTCTGTGTCAGTTTTATTCAGTCCAGGAATCTGGTGAAGTGATTTAAAAAACATTTTTATTTACCAGGATCAGTCAGCTGCAAAAACAAAACAAAACAAAACAAAACACAAACCAAACCCGTGGAGAGGCTTAAAGGTGTTATTTGCTGTGGGCATAGAAAAAGAATTGTGGTTTGTTGCTTTTTGCCTGAGACAAAAGTTTCTTGGAAGGATATTTCCCAGTTATAACTAAATACTTCCATAATATCCTTTCAGCAACTTAGTTTTCAAAATTTGTGAAAAATACTTTTATTGTTATAAATTATATTTGTGAATCATATCAATGTTAAATATTAAAAGAATGTTCTTATGTGGCTTTCACTTTATTTTTTTGTTATATGTCATCAATATATAAATCAAGTCGATTTCTTTTTTCCCTGAGCCTTGATTAAGTTCAGGTCAGAGAGAGACAGAGAGACAGAGAGACAGAGAGACAGAGAGGGAGAGAGAGAGAGAGAGACTAAGAAAGTAAAAGCTGTAGTCCTCTCCTCTTTTTGATCTGGTGAAAGCCCCCAAATAAAATTAGTATTGATTTCCCTTAGCCTTTCACACTAAGAAAGTACAGATGTTTTAAGTGTGTATTTATATTTATAATATGCTTATTAGTGATGGGCTTTAAATACAAGGGCATCACTAGAAAGTAGAATTATGACTCAGTCATGAAAAGAGAAAGCAGTAATTTAATTTTGAAAGGCTTCAAGCCATAAGCAAACCAAATTGTTTTTCTCAGCAATAATTCAGACAACATAAAAAATCAGTATGACTATTGGAATCACATATCTGACTTTGCCTCTATTGGCATAATCTAGGCAATTTTTATGTCTGTAGCTATCTGTGGGAGCAGAATGGCCCCTGAAGGTGCCCACATCCTGATCCTTGGAAGCTGTGAATATGATAGGTTACATGGTAAAGGGCAATGAGGCCGCAGCTGGGATGAAGATTGATAATAAAGTGACCATAATAGAGAGATTTTCCTGGATTGTCTGGAGGGACACAATATAATCACTAGGGTCCTTTAAAGTGGGAGCGGGAGACAGAAGTGAGATAGCAGCATGAAAAGGACTCCACTGTTGTGACTGGCTTTGAAGAGGGAGGGAGAGGCCATGAGTGAAGGAATATGGGCAGCCGCTAGGAGCTGGAAAAGGCGAGAATATGGAATCTCTCCTAGAGCTCCCAGAAAGAAATACACCCTGTTGATGCTTTGATCTTAGCCATGTAGGGTCTGTATTGAACTTATGATATCCAGAAACAGAAAATAAAGAATAAAAATACTGTGTTGTTTAAGCTGCTGAGTTTGTGATATTTTTCATAGCAGCAATATAAGATAAATATACCCTCCTATCGTGTCTCCTACTTTCCCATTGCAACTACAAAATAGTAATAGCAACTGTGCAGTATATATTGAGCCTGCTATATACTGGGAACCTAAAATTTATCATTTTATTTCTCACAAATCTCTTCAAAAATTATAAACTTATGAATAAGGAAATTAAGCCTTATGTAAAAATCTTGTCGTCAAGTAATGGCTGAGTACAGATTTGCACATAGTTATTTCCAACTTATTTTAACATCTGAATAATTTCCACTGTATCTACTGTCTCTCACAGAGTAAGTATAATCCTACTTCAGTTGAATTACTCAAATAACTGTTTCAATCACCACTAGATAAGACCCAAACAGGAACTGTATAGCTATGTTTTATTATCTAGAAACAATCCACAAATCTCAGTAATTAAATATGTTTACTATTACAGAATACAGTGATAAACATCTTTGTAGATAAAAATCAAATATGCACCTGACTTTATTTAGGCTTTTTCTACATGAATTATTATTTTTTTGTGCTGACTCCAAACCACTATTTCATGTTTATAGCAAGTGACCAAAAAAGGTCAATTTATAGCTCAAATACTGTTTTGCAATATCACATATACTTCTTTCACAAGAAGGATATTCTTTTCTAAATAACAGAGTATGAATACATTTCCTTGGGAAGGATCTACTGCTATGATTATGTTGAAATAACCACAATCCACTGTTACTCAGATCAGCATGAGTCCCCTCAAGCATTGTTTTTTCCCCAATATTATAAATGTATTTCCTGCCCTGGCTGGTGTGGCTCAGTGGATTGAGCACCAGCTTGCAAACTAAATGTATTTTCTCAGACTCTTCTGTCTTCTGGTGGCTTTATGATCTGGTAAACCGCAGACCTCTCCTTAAAATCTGTGATGTTGCTCTGGGTTTTCCCTTCACACCTTCTAGTTTCTTTGCTGGAGGTTAGGAGGGCAGAACTGGCTAATGGAGTGATACCAGCGCTACCCCAATTTCTGCTGAAAGCAGTACAGATAACTACAATTTAAAATCACACACTCATGTTTCCGACATTACTGTGTTTAGACAGCTGACTCAATAGCTCAGCAGGCACTTTTGGTGCTTTCTTGCTAGTTATGAGGATTTTCATTTGATACGCATTTCAGATCTTGGCGTCTTCCTTATCTTTCAGCTGTGGGCCTCCTAGAGCAGCAGATTGGTCAGCTCCTAGAAGGAAAGGGCTGGATTCCATTTCTCAACAGACCATTAAAGAAGAAGTCCCCTCTGGTAGACTCAGTAGCTGTCTGTGCTCCTATATGAAGCAAAATGGGAGGATGGTATAGCAGTGACAGAATCAATGAGGATTTAGTGAAGAGAACCAGACTTTCAGTGATAATTCTGGACTAACTAGATACGTTTTCTTCTGCTGCAGAAATAAAATAAAATTTTAGAATGAATTCAAATATAAATAAATCATTATACTTATTACTGAATATGTTGTCTTATAGATTATGTCTACCATGGCTAATTATTTTCTACTTCTTTTTAAGCCAAAAGAACCATGTATTATAAATTATTTTTCAACAACTTTGATTCAAGGACTTCATTTTTACTTGATTCTAGGAGGCTACATTTTATTATTCAAATGTAAAGATTTTGTAACTATAATATATATTTAATAATGTAAACAAATTTGAAAAGTCTGAGAGACTCATAGAAGAACTGAAAATATGAGTGTTAATATGGAACTCAAGAAATAGAACAACTTTTTCTGCCACAGAAAACAAAAGTAATTACTATATTCCATGAAATATTTATATAGGTATGGTAATATCCAAATTCTCTTCACAAAATGTCAGCATATTTGAAAATAATCAAAATATTTTGAAAGATATACAATTCTTCCAGTTACCACTGCTCAAATTTATTTATTTTTTAAGTTTTTTGCAAATTAAGAGCAAAGATCTGCAAGGATACTCATATATCTTAAATTTACCCAGAGTAATTTATAAGAAAGAAACAGCTGCAGCATTATCTTTTAATATTGACTTTACTGATCTTACCAAAAAAAGTCCTTTCCAATTGGCTTGCTAAGTCAGAATTTAAATTTTCAACACATAGGTTGCAGCCCAATGTCTTCCTAATGAAATGGTTTTCTTGCCTAAGAAGTCAGAAGAAAGCTGAAACAAAAACAATGTCTGTTCTGTTCTTGCTCAGAAGCATGTCCAGATTTCCCAAAGCCTTTTGAATCAGATAGCACATCCCCACAGCTGTGCACTATTCTGTCCACACTCTGCTTGGAAATCATCACTTCATCACCACTGTCTGCTTGGAAATTTTTCATCAGTAGATCCTTAGAGTATTTACCTTTCTTATGTTTAAAACAGGGACAATTTTTTTTTTTTTTTTTTGCCTAGCCTGGTTTGCACTGTTGATTTGAAATTTGATTGTCTACCTGCTTCAAATCCAGTATCCTTGGGCGTGTTGCTTGGCTATTTGGCTCTCTTGGTTTCACACCACTTAACTCCAAGTTTTGATGCCTTGCACACTGTCCAAGGCCCTGAAGACACTCTTTATCCAGACTCTTCATGTCTGATAAGAAGGAACAGGGTGCTGAAACTCATGTCTCTGTTTTCATTTGACTTAATGACTTTGCGAGGAATAAATTGGAAAATAATGCTCCTAACATACTGTTACCAGGAGGATGTTTAATGCGGCAATGCAGGAAAAATCTCAAG
>PVKM010039234.1:0-13820 GCA_004027735.1 Carollia perspicillata | reverse complement strand
ACCTGAGTGAAGGGTATGTGAGAATACTGTGTACTAAATTCCTAATACTTTTAAAGCATAACATTATTTATGCTTTTAACTTTCAATTAGAAAGCCTTTAACTTTCTAATTGAAAGTGAAAAAGATTCCATGTTGTACACCTAGATTAGATAGGACAAAGACCGAACTTCCACAAATTAAAGATACTAGGGTTTTTAAATGTGATAACAAAAAAACAGATTTGTAGCAGTAAGATTTGTAAATTTCCAAGAAAATAGGTCATTTGTGGAGCCTAAAATCAATCTCTGTAAGAAACACACACATTTTCCCGCCCCTCCCCCCCCCACACACAACCCCTGGCAAAAAAATGTGATGGGGACACAGTTCATAGAAGTGTTTAGACCCGCGAGCTCTGGCCAAGAAACTTTCTGGTCCGCCTCAGTGTTGAGCTGCGTATATTGGTTGAACTGACTAGAAAATGGGTGCGAGGGTCAGAGAAACAGAGGTGCCACCCCAGGCACCCAGCACAGATCAGAGGTGCTGGGCTACGGTAGGAGAGAAATTTAGCCAGTGAGGAGCTAAACCGCGAAAGAGAAATGTGACAGAGAATGTATACGATAGAGAAAGGAATGTTTTTTGGGCAACACCAAAGTCTAAAAGTGAAGAAAACTCTAAGAGACATGGACTCTGGGGTCAGGTGCAGAAAAGCAACAGAGAACCAAGACAGAACCAGCAGGTCATGTGACGAGAACCACCAAGTGTGTGGCTTCCGTTTCTGTTTTTTACTGTGTGTAACAGCACAGAACCTGAGTTATAATCGGACTTCGGTGGAGCAATGTTTCATGATGAATCGCATACTCTAGATGGTAGGGAACGACCTCCCACATGGTAAATATTAATTTGCGAAGAATACGAAGAGAATGTCATAAGTGTAACATTAGAACGATACCTAAATGAGGGCTCCTAGTTCCCAGATGGGGGGTGGGGAATACAAGATAAGCTGGAAATAGCTTCTGGTGCCAGAAAATAAGGAAATGCTTTTAAAACAAATGATGGGGGCAACTCAGAAGGACATAGGAGCCAACTCGAAGGGCTCTCAACAGCCAAAAATGCAACAATTGGGTCAAGAAAATAAGTAACAATAGTGATGGATTATAACACATAGAATAAAATAATACCCATGAGTCCATATTGATACAAATAAAGGATTTAGTGAATAATAAATAGCCCAGATGAGGCAGCTCTTCTCTATAGTGGAGTCCCAATTATTAAGTGCAGAAGGAATGACAGAAAGAGGAAATCATCGCGTAGCAAGGACCACAGCAATTGCTGCAGGCACGGACTGTTGGAGGCCACTAATGGGACAGGTGGCTAGATTTGAGTGAGATCTGTAGATTAGTTACTATTTTATCGATGTTCGTATCCTGCTTTCAATAATTGCAGTACAGGCGTGCAGGCTGTTGTCCTTTGGGGAAGCCCGCTGAGAGAGTGTAAGAGAACTCTATGTACTAGCTTTGTGGCAGTTTCTGTAACTAGAAAGTATTTTTAAATGTTAATGAAAAAATATGAACATAATTTGACTCTTCCAATCTCAGGGTCATTATGATAAACATCAATCACCATTTTTAGGAGGGTCAGGGCAATGGTCCTGCCCCTGAGCCTTGGCAGGCGGGGAGGAGCACAGGGGAGGGCTTTGGTGGCTTCGCAGAGACTGGGAAAGACAGCCAGCCCCACAGTGCAGCTGTCAGCTGCCAGGACGCTGGAAAGGATACTGGCTCAGCTGGCACAAAGGTCCCTCTCCAGAACAGGTGGCTGAATCCACTAACCCTGCCACCTGCAGGAGCTGTTCTCTCTGGCCCCATCTGGTAGATTGTCTTTCCATTGCAGACATCTGCAAAGCCACTGCTCAACTGATGACTCCCGAACAACGTGTGGGTCTTAGGGGGAGGGGCGCAGGCTGACTCACCTCCTCGGAAACAGCTCTGGTCGCTGCACTTACACCACGAAAACGCCAATCAGTAGAAAGCTATTGATAGAACATCTTAGTTACCTTCGAAACGAAACGTATGATGTTACCACACAAGAACAGTGGTTGTTGTCCACGTCACTGATAGATGCGTGACCTCTCATCTCACACTTCAACATCCAGCCCAGTGAGTCAAGTCACATGCCCCAGTGGACAGTAGGAAGACGAATACAAAGCCATTTGTGGTTAGGGCCAGGGGACGGCAGGAAGAAAGAAGCCCGGGGGTTACCCTTGTGACTCCCGTCAGGCCATGGACACATCCCTTCTGGATATCTGCTGGACAAATTTTTGTTTTTAAAATGTCAACTATGCTCATATTTTAAATTCTTAGATGTCATGATGCCATGGATGCTAATCTTTGGTTAAATCTGATTGGAGCCTCATACACTTGCAAACAGAACCTCTTCAGAATAGTTAGGCATGAGTTTCTCGCCGCCTCAGCCCATGGGTGACACATGTCTTTCCCTCATAGCCCACTGGTGACAACTAACCACACTGCCCTGCCTAGGGAGGAATGCATCTGGGAACAAGAACCGAGAAACAGCCGAGGGAACAAAACTGAATGACAGGAGGTTTTGTCAGACCGCACCTGCAGCTCCGATCACTAAACTCCAAATGTGCATGTGGATTTATTATACTGCAGAAATGCTGTGACCACCTCTTCAATGATAAGGGAAATGCAAACAGTTGCCATATTTGCCTGCATGATTCTCCTGCATGTGCACCTTAATGCAGGTTGACACAGATCTGCTGGACTCCTACAACAGGGAGCCAGAAACATGCTGAGCTCTCCGCAACTCATTCTAACGTTTGAAAGTAAAACGGCCTGTGTACGATGAGATTTCACAAATCTTTGTGAAAATATCAGAAGCATTTGCGATCCTCAGCTCCGTTTACAATCGAAGCAATAATTCTTCCACTGTTTATTGCATTCTGGATGTGAGACTTCATTTAGGCTTTGGCATCTGTCCGATGCTTACATCGGGGAGGGAGGGGATGAGAAAACAACATCTCCCAGGAAGGGAGCCCGAAGGCTATTCACCGAGCCCCTACGGCGCGCTAGCACAGTCTGAACACACGCCTTCTCTCTCCCTCTCTGTCAGACTCGGCTTTCAAGGACTGAGTACCTTTGGTCAACAGAGAGAATGAATGACTGTTTTTCTAGAACTTGATATACTGCATCTGAACATAGACATTAACCCACTATTTCGGAATATTAATTCAGAGTTTACAAAGGCCCTGCCACGTCATTATCTCATTTCATCCCTGGGATAACTCCAGGAAATGAGAGATGCCGTTCCCACTTAATGGAGGAGGAAGCTCAGAGAAGTCAGGGGACAGACCTTCGGTCATCTGTCTGGTGAGCGGCAAAGCCAGGCCCAGCACCCAGTGTCTCTGACTCCCAGTGTTTCTTTTACTTCCCAGGAGATTTCATCTTCCTACCTAGAAAGAATTCCTTGGCTTTTACGAATCTTTGGAAAATTAAGGCAAAGAAAAAGGTGTAAGAACGTAAAAGAAGTGCTAATGATACCACGGTGGATGGACAGAGAGTAAAACTGTCTGCGTGATTACAGCGTCAGGAGAAGATGCGCAGCCACCAGACCCAAACCCTCTGCGTGGCTTTGGCGAGCGGTGGGAAAGGCCAACGCCTCTCTGAAGGTGAGGTTTGACACTCGGGCTCCTTTGCTCGCATCCGGGAGCGCCGAAGAGGAAGGGAAGCTGGTGGCGCGGAGCACTGAATCCAGGTTGCTCTATGTGACTCTCTCCTCCCCGGCCCCCACATCGGAGTAGTTTAACTTCCAGACATCGGATCATTTCGCCTGTAAATATTCTAGAGAACGACTCTGTTAAACAAAACAAAACAAAAACCCCTTCTCACCAGCCCTCTCCCCTGGAATCCACCTTAAACCTCAAGGGCTCCGAGGGATTCACTGACAGGCCAGTGGCCCATCGCATTCCACCCAGAGGGCAGTTCATAGGTGGGCCCACTCGGTGAGGGTTCTACCTGAGGCAAGCCAGCGTTTGGAAACAGAGGGCAAAGCCTACATGCAGGAGATGAGGGGGAGGAGGGGGCATCCTTGTTTTCATCTCCAGATGGGAGAAGGGAAGAAGCACAGAAACGCTGCATGTTTAGCTCTCCGGGGATTTTCAAAAGCCAAACCCACACCTAAACCACACCTGGCTCTTTCAAAATGACTCCCGAACGCTTTCTGAGCTGAAGCCGCTCCAGTGCTCAGTGGCAGTGAGTTAAAGAAGCGAAAGGGCTGCAGCCACAAGGGAAAGGCAGGTGACCGACCGGCTGGAGACAGAACAAGCACCCAGTGAACGGATGGCAAGGAACACAGGCCGAGTGCTTACTAACAGCTTCTGAGAAACAATCCACAGACACACGTCAGAGGGAAAGTCTGGGCCCTGTGGGGTGGACCAACCTATCTTGGAACCTGATTCAAACCATCACTTATGAGACAAGCGGGGAAATTCGAACAGTGACGACTCAATGGTAGTGATGTTCCATGTTTTCAGCGCCACGATGGTATTGTGGTTGTGTTCTTTAAAAGCGTCCTCATTCTTTAGTGTTACGTACTGAGATGTTTTTTACAGGAAAAACAGTACGATGTCTGGAATTTAAATTACTCTAAGGTGCGGGCAGGGGAGGAGACAGGAGCATAGACGAAGAAGATGGATTTAGAGTTTTGTTTCGCCAGCTTCCCGTCCTCTTTTCTAGAAATAGCCCCCCGCGCCAAACACACACTTTACTCTGGAAAACTACCCCTCCTCTTCTCCACTTTGTTCTCTTCGGACCAACTCCACCAACCACAGGGGTGACACCAGAGGCCCTATGAGAGCCCTGTGGGGTCTCGCTTGCAGGCCCCAAGAAAGAGAGGTTCCATCGTTTCTCTGGGGTTCTCACTGAGATGGTCCAGCCTGCAGTCACTGGCCACACACTTGACCCTGCAGTAGCAGAAAATGGACCCATCCTAGACACCCAGGGCCAAGGGGATGAGGGCCAGCAAGGCAGGCGAGCAGAGTAGGGGGGAAAGCGAGGCAGAACACGAGGTAGGATGGCTATTTTTTAAGCCCAGGATCCGGTGTCCAACTCCACCCCAGCCTAAGTGACAGGAGCCACTGAATCCCCTTAACGTGGGCTTCAGATGGGGAGGTTTACTCCAGACTGGATGGCTTAGTAGAACTCCAGTGTCGAAGGCGAGTGGGTCAGAGAAGGCAAGGCGATGATAAAGGGGAGGTCAGAGGGACACGCTCTGAAGAGGCAGGGCAGGATGTCCGGACATCGGGTAAGGCAAGGAAACAGGTCCTCCCCTAGACCTTCCAAGAAGGAGCACAGTCCTGCTACCGCCTTGATTTCAGGACATCTGCATCTGCACACCCCCCTGCCTCGAAACCATAAGATAATAAAGCTGTGGTGTTTGAAGGGAATAGTTTGCAGTGATTTGTTATAGCAGGGATAGAAAACGAATACACCAAGCATCTACTCGACATCTCCCCTTGGACATCTAAAAGACATCTCAAACTCCAAGCGTCCAAAGTGAGCTCCCGACCTTCACCCCACACCTGCTGCCACACACACAGCCCCCTCCCACTGCGTTCCACCTGTGGCAACGCCATCTTTCCCTTGCGTAGGGCGAGACCTTGGAGACATCCTAGACTCCTCTCTCACACACACACAAGCCATGGCATCTCCATCAAAAATCAGGCTGATCCCGCCTTCAAAATATATCCAGACCAGGACCCTTCCTCAGCACCTGTCCAGCCCCTAGCCTGTCTCCCCTGCAGGGGAGGAGTAATCGCCCCACAAGCCACACTTGTACCTGTGTCTCTCTTGTCAACTCTCAACACAGCAGCAGAGTGAACCCTTCATGTTTTGTTTTCATTTATTTTTTATCCTCACCTAAGGACACGTTTTCATTGCTTTTAGAGAGGAGGAGAGTAGAGAGGAAAGGAGAGACAGAGACACCAATGTGGGAAGGAAACAGCGATTGATTGCCCCCGGTGTGCAGACCCTATGTGCCCCCACCAGGGATCAAACCCACAAGGTAGGTGTGTGCCTGCCCTGAGCAGGAATCCAATCCACAACCTTCTGTTGCAGGACAACACTCCAACCAGCTGGGCCACACCGGCCGGGCAGAGTTTAAAACCAAAATCAGGTCAGGTCACTCCTCTGCTCAGAACCCTGCAGGGCCACCCAAAGCAGAAGCCCCCAAGACCCTTCTCTCCTGCCTTCTCTCCAGCGGGCCCTGAGCAACCACATGGCCTGTAACCAGCAGAGGGCGCTCTTGCCCGAGACCGTCACTCCTCCAGCGCCTGGACGGCGGTCCACCCCCACATCTGCCAACTTCCTGCTCCAAGCCTCGGTCCTTGCCTCCACAAAGCTCACCCTGCCCACGCTACTGCAGCCACCTGCCCCCACGCACACCTCCCTTTGGCACGCTTGAGTTCCTCTTCCTGCTGTACTTTTCCTTTTTATGTAACAGCGCTTTCTCACATATTTCATAATGTACGTGGTGTATAACGTTTATTCCTTGGTTTGTGTCTCCTCCTGCTAGAACATCATCTTCAGGATGGCAGAGAACTTGCTTTCGACTTGATTCACTGATACATTCCAAGTACCTAGAACAATGTGTGGTATATTTGGTAGGTGCTCATTAAATATGATATCAGAATGAAAGAATGAATACATGAGAGCTCATTTTAGTTCCATTCCAGACACTTAGAACCAGAAAACTGCTCACACACATCTATGGACTTGAGTTGTCACCGTGGCTGGAAGGCCATGCTGAAGGTGACCGATGTTCTACACCGCCCGCCTCTGGGGCAAAGGTGAGCGGCTCTGCTGTAATCACTAGTCCCACATCAGGGCAAAAACACCAATCGATACATCTCCCATTATACTTCCCACATATTAGGGCTTGAATTTTGCTGGAGTTGCACTGGTTATTTTTAGGGCCTGTTACTGTTTGTGACTTTGCCATTTAGGTTCTGCCAAAAGCCTCTGCTTCTGATCAGCAGCCCTTCCGAGAACTGACGTCTGATCAGTCGGTGGCATTTACCCGGCACCTTCTCTGGGCACGGCCCCTGCGCAGTCCAAACACAGCCCCAGCCCAGGCATCGGCTCTGACGTGTTTCCTCGTGTCCCGCACGGCTCACCTCTTGGCCTCTAACTCTTCCTGGAGGCACTGCTTACATACAGACTCCCCCCTTTAATGAGTTCCATAAATGTGCCTGAGAATCAGAAATACAACATCCAGGCACAAGATTTTCCTGACATAACAGAGGACTCCAGTCCCAGGAAAGTAAGAAACACATAAAACCACTAATCATGTAATAGCTGTTCATGTATTTTTTTACCTTTATTACATGTGTGTATATATTATTATTAAAACAGACTAAAAACTAAACATAATGACATTAATTTTGTAAGGCATTTCAATACTCTAAGTTTGAAATCTCTCCACTTATTTGTAATAAAAGTTCATAGACAAAAGATGTTTAATTTAATGTTGAGGGAAAGCACTTCTTGTTGATAATTTTGCAGAAAAATAAGAGAATACTGTGTTGATTCTGATGGGAACTCTTACTGAGTTCCATAAAAATAATGTCGAGAGAAAGAACACAGGTTTTCTTCTCTTGACAAAGGGTCTATTGCATCCTGGCTGGTGTGGCTCAGTTGTTTGGAGCACCATCATCACCTTCCAGACACTGAAAGGTTGCAGGTCTCATTCCCGGTCAGGGCACATCCCTAGGTTGTGGGTTCGACCCCCTGCTCAGGGTGCGCACGGGAGGCAGCTGTTCACTGTTTCTCTCTCTCTCTTTCTCTATCTCTGGAAAATATGCTCAGGTGAGGGTTGAAAAAAGTATCTGTTGTGAGCTATATCCCATTTAACTGGCCTGCACACTTTTGAACTACTCTCTGCATTTGTGTCTTCAGAACATTTTATGGCTAAATGTTTCATGTATTTCTTCCGTATTTACTGCCTTTGTTTTTAATTGTGGTAAAATGTACATAGCAAAAAATTCAACCACTTTACTAGTACAGTTCAGTGCATTGAGTACACTCACCACTATTTCCAGAACTTTCCATCATGTCAAACAGAAACTCTGTACCTGCTAAATAATAATTCCTTCTCCCCTTCCCTCCAGGCCCTGGCAACCTCTATTCTTCCTCCTGTCCCTACAAATTTGGCTACCCTAATATCTCATATAAGTGGAATCATACGATATTCGTCCTTCTATGTCTGGCTTACTTCACTTAGCACAATGTTTCCAAGATTCATCCATGTTGCAGCATGAGCCTGAATTTCATTCCTTTTAACACGTGACTAACATTCCATTGTGTGTATCATCCAGCACTTATCTATCCAGCTACCCACTGCCTTTTAGGGAAAAGAATTGTGGCTGATTTGTTTTTAACACTGTGGATATGTTCTTCAGTTTTGTTTTTGTCTTTCATAACCAGAGACGGTGACATGAAGATGGCATACGTAAATTTAAACACAGGATTACTGCTCTTGAAGACTCAGAGTCCCGTTGAAGAGACGGTCGAGTGAACAGAGCACTCCGACACGGTCACAGGCACTGTGACACGGCTGTGGGACCACAACAGAGACAGCAAGTACCCGGGGCCCGAGGAGCTAAGGAAGTTTCCAGCCAGGCAGCTGCACCTGGCCAGAGTTTTGAAGGATGAGTGGACGCTGTGCATCAAGAAAGAAGAGACCCTGGAAGCCCCGGGAACTGCACGTGTCAACATGTGGGGAGAAAAAAAGGGGGCATGTTTGGGGAACAAGGCACAATTGAAAGGCCGGGATCTACTCCACGAAGACAACAGAGGACGAGAAAATACGTTCCCAAACCTCAACCACTTGTAGTCTAGATGGAGGTTAACCTCCAAAGCAACCCGAATTTCCTCAGATTTCATGAGCCAGATGCTAAGGGCAGGGAATCACCTGAGTGGTAGTAACTCAGCTCTCTCTGGCTTCCCGTCCCACTACTGATGCAGGGCTCCGGGGCCCCAGCACAGCTGCCCCATGAACCTGGGAGTCTCCATTCCTGTTCTCCCACTCCCCTCAGGTGTCCGACCTTCAAGGTCACTCATTGAGGCATCTCACCACTATACCTGTGGGGACAGGGAGTCCGTGCAGAGGCCCTTCCCGCACCCCTTCCCGTGCCCGGCTACACCAAGTGCTGATCAGACCAGGGGACAGAGCGTCGTGTCTACACTCTGGGCTCATAGCAGCCCCTGAAAATCCAGCCCGGTTTAGCCTTACAGCTCCTTTCTCCAAAGGGCCGAGACCTAAACCCTGGGGCCTAAATCTTGTCTGCTATCCAGGCCCCTGAATTTCTTCCTGAAAGTTATTCTCCAACAACCTCCGTGATTCAGTTATTCATTCAACCAATATTAACTGAGTGACTATCTAACATTCCAGGCACTGAAGACAGAGTTAAAAAGATGGCAGTCCCTTGTTCTCACAAAGCTTTTTAGCACGTGCATGCGTGTCTAGGGAAATACAAACAAGGGAATACTAGCGATGGCTTACTGAATTATGGAGGAAACAACAGGGGCTCACGGAGGACCGGGACTGCTGTGTGCGCTAAATGGATGGCCAGGCTGCGCAGGGGTTGGAACCGGTGTCAGGTGCCCAGGTGAGCTGCAGCCAGGTCCTCCTGCAGAAGCCCTCTGAGAACAGACACGCTTGTCCCTACCAATTCACAACACGAGGTCTCATTCCCGGTGCATAATTTTGTCCTTGGACCAGGACCTCCACAAAAACTGTACGTGGTTTGAGGGAAACTCGACATTTATACAAATGGCCTATGAGTGCCAGTTTCTCAGAATTATACAATTCATGTCAGACCCAATTTACGGAACACATTTTTAGTAGTCACTAGTATTTAAAAAACATGCTCCATACTAATAACGTTCCCTGTTCAAATTCAATTAAAAATTTTCTCGACATTCGTTTTTTTATTTCCATATACAATAAAGGCAGTTTATATGTCAACAATAGAAAGAAAAGCTTTTGGTTGGTCTTTTCCTTAAGGGCAACTCCTTCCTTCTCATTCAGTTCTGTCTGATGTGAGATCACCCGGTCTTTTTGGTCAAGGCCTCGTGGTGAAGCACTCAGCTTGGAGCAGTAGGGATTACAGCCCTTGTGGTCCTCTAGAAATCCAAGGGCCCTCTGCTGGTGTCGGAGGGCCCGAGGGTCTTCACACCCACCAAACGCAGAGAGTGTGTAAGCACCATGGTTGTGTAGCACCGCGACACACGCCCCAGCACTAACAAATCACAGCGTCCCCAAGTGCTAATACCGTGGTCACGTGGACAGGGAACCAGCACTCAGGGGGCCTGCCCTCTGGAGAGAAGCAGAGAGGCTCACTGGCAGCACACGAGTCACGCCAAGGTCAGGAGGAGGTCGGCCCTGCTGCATCACCCCCTCCTCCCATCCTTGCCTGCCTCTGCGGGGTGCTGGGTGTTGGGTCTGGGCCAGGCTGGCCGCCAGCTAAGCCTGACAGGGCCCGAGCCGGATTAGCCCGGCCCAGTGGCCAGGTTCAACAGTCTGTCCGGATCGTCACTGAAAGCTCCCCAGTGTAGGTGCGGGTCCTAAGCCTGGCACTCCCTCCAATTCTTGACATTATTCTCCTCCCACTCACCTCTGGTCTCTCTTTCAAGCACACACATGCACGCATACCCCTTGCATTTTATATTCCAGCCATCAAAGTTATTTACTGTCTCGGGTGGTCCCTATATTTCCCCTCATTTCTGTACCCACACCGCTCACCTTGCCTGGAACGGCCTCTGCTTGTTCTCCTGGTCGGCGCCCAGACTTAACCCTTCACGACTCAGCTCAGGTGTCCAGCACCTCCTGTGGGTAACTTCTCTTGATAATTCCAGTCTAGGCCAGGCCCCCTGCCTATGGGAGCCCACGCTACACTGTGTCGGAATGTAGTGGAAACGAACCAGTCAAGTCCGTTTATATCACAGAAATCAGCCCCTAGATAGAGGGACACACGATGTCTCCCTCACGTTTGGGCCTCCAGCACCTTCCACGTAGTGGCTTCTAATCAGAGTTGATCAAATGAATAAATGAGCAAACGGTCACATTGGCGTGAAAGGGCTCAGGACAGCTGTCCCAAGTGGGTTACATTTCCGGTCACTGCTAACTGGTCACGTGGTTCAGAGAGGACGTAGCCAACTTTCAGAGGCGGAACCAAGTACTTGCTGCAGTTTCTGATCAATTAATCGACTGATCATATCAATCGAAACTGCAGGGCCCTTTATAAATACAGAAATTCTGCAGTGTACTTTCCCCCCAAATCTCTCTTCATAAGTAGGGTGATTTAATTAAGGATTTATTTTAGTTTTTAAAACCCAATGAATTATATTATAAACAATACTGTGTAAGATTTACTAAAAAGGTTAAAAATAGCAAGCGTTTATTTTCTTCAAACAATTCCCATGTGCATGAGAACTCGACTCCTTGATCGTGCTTTTATTTTTGTTTTTATAACAATCCTCACGATCCTTGTCCTAATTTTTTTAAGTGTGTGAAAATAGCTGGCAACACCTGCAAAGCACAAGTGGCGAGGAGAGAGGGAGCGGCCTGCCGTGCTCACGCGTGGACTGCGTTCAGCTCCTTCCTACACGGTCTGGTCTACTGCAGACCCAGCAAGAGTGAGGGGTAGGCGGGAGGGACAGGTGTCAGGGCAGCGCTACCAGTGATGCTCGTAGTATCACAAGCCAATACATAACTCATAAACCTTTCGCTTCTCCCTCTCCTTCTTGTCCCCTGACATTTCCTCAGAAGGATCAGAAGTGGTCTCCAAACAGGCTGGTCTCACGCTAGATCCAGAGGATTCTGCCTCAGGATCCTTGCGGGCCTAACAGACGGTGGGCGTCAGACCCCGGATCAAGATGCAGATAAGGAGCAGACGCCTGCAATGAGAATGTTCCAGCCACGACCCAAAGGCCTCCCCAGAGGAGGCCATACAGTCCAAGCACTCCTGCTGTATCAGGACAGTCATCTACGCATTACAGTGAGGGGAAGCCTTGCTCCCCATCCGGGATATCATCACATACCACTGAAGATTAATTTCCTACATTAATTCATTTTGTATTTGGCTCAGCACTTTTCCGCTCACCCCATGTCTGGCAAAAGCCAAAGATGGGCCAGGAGCAGCTGAGAGCTTCTGAATGCCAGCTCTCCTGGGTGACGCCTTCCTTCCTTGGCCTTTGTGACCAAGGGACTGGGGGAGGGAGAGGCTGGGCCACACCCACGCATTCCAGCTGCCCGATCATCAGAGAGGAGGTGATGTGTGACCGGCCACCTGATCACCACTACTGGTCCAGCACGTAACAAGGTCCTGACATTCTCTTCAAAGGTCTGACAATCCAAGCATACCTGTGTATGGGAACAGTTTCCAGTTCCGAAACCAACAGGTAATGAGACTGTCTAAGAGGACCACCCTCTACCTGTTCACGCTGTAAAAACAGCACAAACCTACCCTGACCCTGAAGAATTCACGTACACATCCTCTTTACCTTCCTCTGCCCAGAATATTACTAAGAAAAATGATCAAGATGATAAGAATAAGGCAAATGGTGAACTTCCTGACTCCTCTACCATGTGGCCTACAGGTGAAAACAAACATGGATATATTTAACTTCTTGTAATATATCTGACATTCTTGACTTATTTTTTAAAAAACCTAGTACTATTATTACATGTAACCTTAGAAATTGTAATATTTCTAATGCCAGCACAACATGTTTACATGGTAAAGGAGTGGCTAAATGAAAGGAAAATTTGAGCATTTTAGAGAAAAAAAGTGTATATCTTTTTTCTCTCCATGATATTGTCATATGCAAATATAGAAACTCTTATTTTTTTAAGAAACATTACTGTAATATCATTTCATACCTAAAAACCATTAGTATCAATTTCTTAGTATCATAACATATGCAGTATAACAGTTTGTTTGAACAGGAATCCAAATAAAATCCATATGTTTTGACTGTACAATGTTCCTCTTAATTCTCTTTCAATCTACAGGTTTCCGATCTGGGGCAAAAATAAAGACACGGGGTTCGGGGTAAGAAGGAAGAAGCCCCCGTCTGTGGCAGTGCAGTGGACGAGCCCAAGGGCAGGCTCGGAGGGAAAGCGCTCACACTGGTGGGCCTCCTGGAGTCGGTGAGCCTTGGCCGGGCACGGGGGACCCTGTCCACCCTTCGCAGGTGCTTCTGAGCAAGGAGTGAGGAAAACAAAAGCAGCACCTGGGAAAGGTGCTCCTGGCAGCTGTGTGCAGACTGTCCTCAGGATGGAAGATGGTTCTGTTGGCAGTGAGGCTGGCACCATCCATGGACTCAGATCGGACCTTGGTTCAGCAACCGCAGGACTCGAGTTCTGACTAAGAAAGAATTCAGAGGCCAGACTCCAACTATAAGAGCAAGTTTATTCAGAAAGTCACAGAGGTAGAAGAAGTGAGCCATAGTGGACATGGGCTCAGGAAACAAGTCACAGAGGCAAAGAGGGCCCTTGGAGCCAAGGAGCAAGAGAGGCAAAGGACACATCCCTGGGGAAGAGGGTGGGAAAGGCCTGGGTGTGCTCCACGGAGGTGGCCGGGGTCCTTGGGTCCTCCGGCTGGAGGGTGTTTCTCTGGAGCTATCAGGGGAGGATCCCAATAGAACACTCATCAGCTTTCCAGGCCTGTCCTTTCAGGGTCCTGGTCTTCACTGATGGGCCAGCACCAGGGCAGGGGGTCATGGGCCAATGCAGCCGGTCCCGAGGTCAGCCATGGTGTGGCT
>PVKM010039233.1:0-13832 GCA_004027735.1 Carollia perspicillata | reverse complement strand
TGGGAGGCGCAACAGGAGGAGGAGCAATTGGGGAGGAGGAACAGAAAGAGAAGGAGGAAGTATTGTTAACAACAGGACCACTGGGACAATCAGCCATGGGAATGATTTCAGTTTAAGCAACAAAGACTGTTTTGTTTCCCGAGCTCTCAACTGAGCAGCATTTGGCTGCAACAGAAGAAAGGGATCCCTGGGGAAAGTCGGAGGCTGAGTAGTCAGCTGACTCCCTCCTCACCACAGGCTGTCATCTTGTCAGGAGCTCATAAACCAGGCAAAGCTGGGTTCAGTCCCTGCCAGGGTGGAACCACCAAGGGAGACCTGAGATGCTGCAGGTGTTTGGGGTGATGCTGAGGGAGTCTCTCTCTTCCTTCTGAACCTCTCCCTGGGAGATCCACCCCCCTGGAGATGCTGCCTTTTCTCAGAGAGACATGAAATAAGGTTCAGACCACTTGGGATATTAAAAATCCCAAGGCAACTTGCAGACGCAGGAAAGTAGTGAGAGGAGATAGGCTTTTAACTTCAGGACGCTCCCTGCTGGCTCCCTTCTGAGGTGGAGCACGCCCATGTTCTCTCACCTGCCTTCCGTCAAAATGAAAAAGTGCTCACTTAAGAAATGGGGATACAGTTTCCCACTGGAAGGTTTGCTGTGAGGACCTGGGACAACACAGAAACAGAGCATTCTCACCATGTCTGACACTCGGTGGCACTGAATGGCAGCTCTCATTAGTTGCTGCATTGATTCTTTAAAAGGTCTGATTTTTTTCAAAAACAAGTAAATGACTTCCTAGAAAGAAGGAGTATTACCAGCCAGCCTGTTTTAAAAACTAGGTGCATTCAGTCAGGTGACTGAAGGAACAGTATGCCCCAGTCCGGCTGAGAGCACTTTCTAGCACACCCCATTCCCACAATTACCATGTCCAAACTTAACAAATAATCTCTACGGAAGATGGAAAATGGCCATATGGTACTGGCCTTCCACCCACAAACCAGTGGCAGTGACGCAAGGAAGGGCAGGTAATGAATAGCCCATATGCAGGTCTGGGGGAGAAAAATGAGCATCTGGTCAATGTCAACAGGCAGCTTCTCCTGAAAGAAACTCAGACAGTAGGGCAACAGGGCTACCTGCCTTACACTGGAGAAGTCTGGCCAGGTGAGGCTGGCAACCTCTGCTAGAAATCAGGGGAAGCATCAAACACTTCCACTTCCCCTCTCATCCTCCCACCTTCCCTCTCACTCAGTGTGGAGACGCAGTGCATTTGCACCCCAAAACTGAGCTGACACTGCACACGGCCTCCCTGAAACCCCCCTTTGCTTTTGGCTGGTAGAAAAGACTCTCAGCCGCCCTCTCCAAAGCACCATTTGTTACTGCTCTGAACAGGCTGGGACTTGCTTTCAAAAGGCAACTGGGCCTGGGGACCATGTTTCACTTCTTGACACCATTAATTGGGTTATGAGTCAGAGCCGTAATGAAGACAAGTTTTGGTGTCTCCTGCAACTGTCCTGGGAAATGCACACGCACAGGCCCAAAAGCCGCCGAGGGAGGAAGAGACAGACAGATTTGCTTTGCTTATCAGGCCCACATGGTCACCAGATAAATGGTCAGTGCCAAGGGATTCCTCTGCAGACAGAGCTACAGTTTTTCTGCTGTAGCTGGAGGAACTTAGATGTCAGTCCCTCACCCAGAGTGGCTCATTAGTAACAGGCGAAAGTGGGAGGAGGTAGAAGTAGATTCAAAACAAGCTACAGTGGGAGGCTTAAAGGAGGGAATATTTTGAGAGCCCATGATGGTGAGTGAGAGGCAAGAGCTTGTCTTCCATGCAGAACCAGGCCATTGCACATTTGGACATGAGGCCGGCTCCCTCCATGGGGCAGCGAGGAGAGCAAGAACTCCCAGCAGTCTATGTCAAGGAGCAAACCTCAGAAAGTTTGGTCCAAAAGAAACAGCCTAGGCTTATCAATCTTGCAAAGAGCCATCAGGCACGTTGTCCTGAATCTGTTCCATTAGGCTGCATAAAACATGCAGGCTGATAAGTCCTTTGCCACAAGTAATTCAAAAGTTCAATTATATTTATAGGATTGCTGGCCTCTATAATACCTCCATGCAACTCTATCACACTTCATTTCATTACCCTGCCATTTGGGTTATACGTTTGCAGCCCTGGCTGCAGTCCTGCTTGGATTTTAAAATCCTCTGGTCTGTTGTATTGTTTACAACTAGCAGGAGGCTCATGCATGGTCTTTGGGAAAGGATGCATTATGACATCATCTAGGGAAGTTATGATGCACACCGTCTGTAAAGTCTCCCTGAAGTCCACCGCCCCAGGACAATTTCACAAATCCCAGCATTTTACAAACCCACTATAGAAAGACACATGGTCAGATAAAGACGATTGTTCTGAAACAAGGACTTGGGCACCTCTTCTAGGGGGTAGAAGGGACGATTATGCAATGCTGTCCTTGGAAGTTGAGAAAGCTGGAGTCAGAGGGGGGCATGTAGGTGAACCAGGCCAGAATGCTGGCCCGGGGAGTTTGGGATGCACAGAGAGAGTCAGGGTTTGTGTGTTGGAAGCCATATTCTTAGAGGTTCATTCTGCAAGCTATGGAGTCAGATTGCCTGGTTCCAAATCAGGTCCATTTTTCGTGTCCTTGGGCAAGTTTGACAACCACTCCCTGTCTCCTCTTTCTCTTTTGTAAAATGGAGAGAATAAAAGTACTGGCCTGAGAGGACACTTGTCAGCATTCAGGGGTTAATATATGTGGCATGCATAGAATGATGCTTGGCACAGAGTCATTGCTCAACACATGTTAGCCCTTACCATTAATATAAATTCTCCAAGCACTAGATCACTTTGACTTCATTACCTCCAAAGGCACTAGAAGTTGCAGACTCTGCCCCTAAAAGGAATGAACATTTACCCAGATGGCCCAAGCAACCTGAAAGTGTGGTGGCACCACAGTTGCCTGTTGCCTCCACTTTCTCACTGAAGACACCAGATAGAGGCTTTCTTGTTGGAATTTTCCACAGACAACAATAGCAGATAAGCCACATTGAACAGCTTTCCATTGTGCAGCCAACCGTGGAATCAGATAGGGTGCTGGGAACTGAAACCTGGGCTCAGAACCATAGTGCTTCTGATAAGTACCAATTACACCCTTCCTCGACTTTAGCAAGCAGCAGGCTGCAAAATCTGAATGCATTTTCAGGCAACAAAAAGCTAAGTATTTCCTGTTACCCTCAGTTGCTTATTAAACCTCCCATCTTGAGCACTGCAATCTAACCTAATAACATGGTTATTTATCCTCAGCCTGCGTGCCCTTATTCATTAACTGGCATCTATTCCACATGAAGCTACCATCCTGGGAATTTCCAAGTGCTGGGGCTGAACCCGCAAGATTGCTCACTGAAGTAAAACACGGCAGATGAAGCCCCAGCCCCACCAAACCCACCACACCCCAGCGGGAATTGCGATTTAGAAACTATTGTCACCAAATGTCACGTTCAAGCATTAACGGTGTTTTCATCTAACTGGGTCTGAACTGCGAATATTTCTGGGCTCACTTACCCTTAAAGACAACCCCAGCGCTTCACACTGAGATTAACACTCTTTGACACAGCACACAGTGCCAGAGTGTAACATTTACAAGGGGAAAATAACTTGAAAGTGAAGGAGACCCAAAAGGCATAATTACCCAAGGCAAACTGTTTTGTTCATTCAGTGATTACAGTGGTTTTAAAGCCTTATAATTTATCATAGCTCAGAACAATTTAAATCTCAGTTGTGCTCCTTTGAGAAACCGAGACACTTCCCTTTCTTTATTCCTCCTGACAGGCTATTCTTTTAATATCATCTTAGTTCTAAGATGGCATAGACTAACCCGTCCCTACATCACACACAGAAAAAAAAGAAAACTGACAGAGACAGGCTTGTACCTCTGCATTAGGCTGCAATGAACAAATAACCAAGGAATATAACAATGCCAAATGGGTGTAATTTCTTTCAGGTTCAAGTATCAGTTTGCTTGTTTGTTGCTGCTAATCACCTCTTAAACAAACAATTGCTTTATCTATGTACTGTGCCTCATTTCACTTTCAAATTATGTGTGTGTTTTGCTGCTAACAGCTTATTATGATCTATAATTAACAATTTTGCTGAAAGCAGAGCCATGTATTGAAGAGAGCCCACATGCTATCTGAGAAGTACTTGAAACAGGCGGCTTTGTTGTTTTCACAAATTTGGCAAACAGAAGGCACCTCCCTTCTCTGCAACGCCTTGTCTTCTCCAGAAGTCCAGAAGGCTACAGGCAGAGAATTAAAAGAAAGACTTTGAACTTTGGCAAAATTTCAGTTTTCTATCTTTAAATCTAAATAGACTAGGGATTCCAAAATTTTGCCACAACCTAGAATCACCTAGGGAGATTCTAAACTGACCTCACCCCAGGCCAGAATTTCTGGGGGTAGAAACTTATAATCAAAGTTTCCACGTGATTATAAATTGCACTCAAGATTGAGAAGTGTCATAACAAACTATCTAGCCTACTTTGCAGGAGCCCAGAAAACAAGGGAAACCAGTAAAATTAAATGGTTAAAAATTGAATTTACCAGACTATGTAACACTTAGATTATTTTCCAGGTGCATGGAACACCACCAATTTAAGTGATTTGCAGAAGACTCATCTCTCAGCTTATACAAACTCACCAAGCAAGCAGCAAAGTTGTTTTAAAATTTCCCCCATGGAAACAGGTCTTTGAGACAATGGAATGGAAAATCATTGGGGAACAGATTCCCTAGATGTATTCCAGAATACGCAACCTGCATTTCCCTTGTGGCTTCACCACTTTAGAACTTCCTCTGTGAGGCTTGACAAAGTGATTACAGACACGGCTCCTGAATTCTTGTGTCAAAAGGTCTGCAAATGGTTCTCCACTGTCAGTCTGGAGGGAACTCAGTCTCTTTCCTGTGCATCAGAGGAAGAAGGTGTGGGCTTTAGTATGAGTGAGCCATCAGAAATCTTAGGTATATGTATATTTTTTCCTTTATGATGCAGCCTTAAAGCCTTGTCAGAGAGCTTCCCCTGGACCCAAGACTAAAGTGTGTCAATTTTGTTTCCTGTGCTCCACTCCGCCCTCAGTTCAACCCTCTCTGAAAACTACTCTGTCTTTTATCTATTATTTTATTGGATAAAACTAGCTTCATCTCATCAATCAATTCTCTTGCATGCACATTCAAATGCAAAGAGCTAAGAATGAGTTCTAGGTCTGACTAGTGTGGCTAAGTTGGTTAGAGTGTCATCCTCAGGGTACATATGACAGGCAACCAAATCAATGTTTCTCTCTCACACTGTTTCTGAGCACGTCCTTGGGTGTGGAATGAATATATATATATATATTCACATATACATACACACATATACACATATATATACAACATGTATGTGTGTATATATATGAATGAATTCTAAATTGACTATTGTACTTTTTTTACAGGGAGCCAACTTTCCTTTCACACTTCTACTCAACTCTTTCTTTACCAAATACACACACAATTCTGTTATCTAATCCAGTGCTTCCCAAACATGGCTGGTCACTCGACTCAACTAGGAAACTTTTAAAATGAAAATTGCCTAAGTTCCACTCCCAGATTCTGTTCTAGTAAATGTGGAATAAAGCCCAAGAGCCTATATTTTTGGAAGCTCCCGAAGTGATACTGACCATCATCCCTATTTGGAAACCACTGCTCTACTTCCTAAGAGAATGCCAGGTCAGTCTGAGGGAGAAGGGAAAGAGTTGTTGCATGGGGAGAGACATTTAGAAGTAGGCAAGGATTTGGGCCACTTCTTCAAGTGTGTGGTGAAGTTCTGGCCCACACAGTAACTGTCCAGCATGTGCTATAGAGGTGACACTGCTCCACTGTGTCCCAGGGTTTGGTCCAGGGTTTGCAATCGATCACCATCACTGTCCAAACAGTTCCCAGAGGTGTCCATGGACAGTACTACCTCTGGCCATAATTAAGGAAATCATTTTCCAAACCTTTTCTCCATTCAATAGATAAGAAAGCATCTGCTGTATCAAAAGGTCTGCTCCTCAAACAAAGACCTCCAATTAAACGTTATAGAGGGGAATGAGGGTTTGGGATGAAGAGAGAGTCAGTAAAGAAGGTTTATGAGAAGGCTAAAATGCGTAAAGCACAGAGGAGAAGAAACCTTACATTTAAAAACCACCTTAACAATGGTGGAAAGAAGGGGAAGGGACTAGTCAAAGAGCATGTGTGAATGACCCATGGACTTGGACAATGGTGTGGGGGTTGACTGTGGGAGCTGGGGTGGGCTGGGCTAAGGAAGGCAAGGGGGGAATAATTGGGACAACTCCAACAGAATAACAATAAAAAAAAATAAAATAAAAACCACCTTAACACAAATTGTTTTCTAACACAATGGAGCAAGTAAGGGGTGGGAAGCCAAGGAACTTTTCTAAGTGTCTCTCATTGGCTGGTTTGCCTCACAGATTCTCCTCATGAAAAAAACATTCTGCAAGGCAAGAAATATTGTGACTTAAATTGCATTCATGAGATTCTCTGATAAAAAAATCAATATGTCAGATCAATTTCTCTTAAACAAGTTCATCATACTCTAGAGTGATCAATAGGGAATGTTTTTCAGCTGCTTCCCAGCCTTCCCACTTTAGTAATTGCTAGAATTTCATATTGACAGGCCATAGGATGCTTTGAAGGCTGAATTGATCTATTAGCCTGTGGTGCTACAAGGCTGGGCCACGACAGTAACGCTGCATCTTCCCAGGGACAGGGCTGAAATCAAACAGGAGGCGAGTCATGACATTACACATCTGACCCTGGAGGAGCCAGGCTCTAGCCTCCGTTTGTGACCAGGGAAGGAGGAAGAGGAAGAAGAAAGGAAGAAGTAGGAAGAGAATGGGACCCAGAAGAGGAACCTGCAGAAACTGGGGAAAAGGGAAATGCTGAAAGACCGAGAGCCTGATTATAAATGGGCCCCAGGGTAGAGGAAATGCCGTGTGGCTGGGGGAACCACATATGCTGGGCAGCTGCAATCAAAAGAAAAATAAACTGGAGAGAACTCCAAAAGGGAAGCTAAATGATGCTCATCAGTATCATTTTGGTCCTGAACTTTAGCTCTCTTTTGAACTATAGTTCTTTTTTAAAAGTGATATGAATAATTACTACTGCCTGGAGCAAAGGAAAAAGAGTCTCTGAGAGTACAGCCAAGGACAGAAGGGCAAAAAGGACAGGGGGAAAAGGAGAAACTTCTCTGTTGCCAGGAGGTAAAATTATTCATCTTGTAATCATTTCTGGACAGCGGTGCTGTGCATTTTTACAACCCACTAGCTCAGCAGGTTATCATAATAGGAATCATAACACAAAAAAAGCATCTCAGAGAAATCAAGGCTTGATTCACCATAGAAAGGAATTACTGTAGGGAGCCAGGTCATACTGCCTTTTGCAGTACAAACTCTAACTTTGGTAACAGGAAAATAAAATCTGACAGGCTGTATTATAGTAAGAGGCACTGATTTGCCTGTTACAAAGCCGCAGTTAATCTATTAATCAAAGAATTGTTCATTAACTATCCTACACACCACAGTTACGTGGGCTTCTCAGAAACCTGTTGGAAAGCAATGTCTGTGGAAAGCAAATTTGCACATGAGATGAAAATTGCCCACCACATGCTGGCATGGTTAACCTTCAATTTTTATGTGGAAATTAGGTATGCCTTATTAAAACTCAAAAGCCAGAATTTTACTGCTCTCAAATACAAGCATATGTAGACACCAGTAGCAAGAGCATGGTTCTGAATGACAGGCTGCCATATACTAGCTGCTGCGTCAGGCCTCACCAGAGCATAAACTGATGTGTTCCATACTGTCACACATCACTTTCTGCACATACTAGACATCCTGAAGAATGCTAACCTCCTTGGCAATTTGTGTTTTTCAGTTTTCACAAAAACCTTATGTAAGGAGCCAGTGTGGCTATTTGCTTATTGTATTTCACAATCAGAGTCCACTCTTGACCACATGCAAATATAACTAATCTGAATAGACAGCTGCAGTATCACCTATGTGATTTTTTTATATAAGAAGTTAAACCTGGAAGAAATAAAATTTAAAAAATGATGACTTTGTTTCAATAACAGGTTTGTTGAGTATGTTACTACGTAAACCCATTGACAGAGTTAGATAATGTTATGCAGTTAGAAATCTATTTGAACAAATCTACAGTAAATTATGGAAAGTTAATACCCTTGCTTCTTAGAAACAACCACAATGGCCCACAGTGGACCATAGTGGGCAGAGATACTGTGGCAATACCAACCTGATTTCTCTCTTAGAGTGACATAAACATGCTTTTCACCCAAATGTCTGCTATTAGTGCATGGAGCTAATTTCTACACAAGGTAAGGCAGACAGGCCACACTCCAGGAAGGCTTCTGTGCTGCTCCATTAAAATTGCCACTGCATAGGTTCCTGTTAAAGGTGAGATCATATGGTATTTGTCTTTTACTGCCTGGCTTATTTCACTTAGCATAATGCTTTCCAGTTCCATCCAACAGGAACCTAAGCAACAAAACAAACAAGCAAGCAAAATATAACCAAAGACACTGAAATAGAAAATGGGATGACAGTAACCAGAGGGGAGAGGGGAGGGAATTTCAGGGGGGAAAGGGAAGGGATTATAGGAACAAGTATAAAGGACACATGGACAAAAACTAAGGGGGGTGGAAATTGGAGGGAGGTGGGGAGCACTGGGGGGGATGGACTGGGACAGAAAACTGTACTTGAATAACAATTAAAATAAAAAAGAAAGGAAAAAAATTGCCTCTGCATTGAGTGATAGATAAGACTGTCTCAGGAAGTGACCCTCACACACACTCTGACCACGAACCAACTTTATCCAAACAACTGTGGAGGTTTTATAAAATTTACATCCCCAAATACCTCCAGAACCTGTAACTCACTAGATCTGGATGGAGTGCTGGAATCTATACTTTTTTAAAGTTCTGCAGACTCCAGCGGATATGCTGAAGTGGGATCCAGTAGGCTACATCTGGTTCCTTAGATGCTCAAAGACCTTTCTGGGCAAAGCATGTATGAATGAATGGCATGTTAGAAATACACAGTCTCGGGCCCCAACTACTGGATCAGAAAACGGATCCCTAACTGTGTGTGGATATTAAAGTTCTAGAAGCACTGCTCTAATTTGTTTGCACATCTATCCAGTCACTTAGAGTTATCGAGCTACTGCTCATTGGACTGCCTCTACCTTGTTTCACATGCAGAGAAGAGCCTTCACTGCGTTGTGCCATTAACTTTGAATATCTCATGAAGAATATTTCTGGCTTCTGGTAAAACCATTATTTAAGGAATCATATTGTTTAAGGCTGTCAAATGCCTCACATTAAAGACTGTGAAGAAAATTATTTTTAATGAAAAAACAACACACTAGTAGATGTTTGCATGAGAAAATATAAATAAGCAAGAAAATTAAAAAGACAAATAAAAGTGAATAAAAGCAATATATGATTTCAGCATCCAAATACAGATACTGTTGATATTTTGCTGTAAAGTGTATGTCCCAATTGTGCACCATCATAAACATTTGCACAGAATGAGATATACTCATTTTCAACATTGTTTTTCATGCCAATCATAAGATTCTACTAGAAAACATGTATCATTGTGTGTAATAGTGTTATGGAACATTACTAAATGAGGTTGTATGGAAGAAGTCCAGCCATTGTTAGTATAATGAGAATGGTTTATGCAACATCGATGTAACCTAGTAACCAAGGAGAGTGGACTGGAATGTACATGCCTGACCAATGACTTTACTGTACTACTCAGTGGGGGCAATAGATGCCATTAAGTGAGCATGTGTGTTGTGTGGCCAGTGCATTCAAAATGAATGAGCAAGCAGAGCAATGAATCTGCATCACATGTTGCATTAAGTTCAACATTCCTCCATGGAAAGTATTCAGATGATTCAGAAGGCTTTCAGGGACAATGCAATGAGTGCAATGCAAATAAAAGTGTGGCACAAATGCTTCAAAGATGGTTGAGGATCTTTTGAAAGTGATCCATGTTCTGGAAGGCCTGCAACAAGCAGAACACATGAGAAGGTTGAACATGTACAGGCTGCAATCAACAAAGATCAGTGACTGACTGTGTGAGAACTAGAAGCTGATCTGGGGATGCCAAAAACTACTGTGTCTGAGACTTTGACATGAGATCTTGGCATGAAACATGTTATGGCAAAATTCATTCCTTGGCTTCTGCTACGAGAGCAGGAAGAACATCATGCTATGGTTGCTAATCACTTGATTCAAACAGCTATCAATGAACCAAATTTGGCACCCTGCAACTTCTGGCTTTTCCCAAAACTAAAATCACCTTGGAAAGGGAGGAGATTTCAGACTGTCAATGCAATTCAGGAAAATATAGCAATGTAATTGATGGCAATTCCTACAAATGATTTTGGAGAGTATTTTGAACAGTGGAAGAGATGCTGGGGGAACTGTGTGAGGTCTCAAGGTGCCTACTTTCACGGGGACTGAGGTGTCATTGTCCTATGTACAATGTTTCTTGTATCTTGTATCTTCTTCAATAAATGTCTCTATTTTATGTGGTGCGTGGCTAAATACCTTCTGGACAGACCTTGTACTACTATTCCTCAGTGTTTTCTTCTAGTTATTATGTTTGCTAGTGTGGGCAATATCATAATAAACATCCTGAACATCAGCATTTGGATTTGTATGTCCCTAAAAATATTTTAAAGTTTATAATACATTTGCAATTGATTGGGTCTCCTAAGGAAATGCTAAGGTCACATTTTTAAAATAAGAATTATAATGAATAGAGTTTCCTTTTGTTTTTGTTGTCTGGGAGCTCAAAATAAAATGCAATGCTCGATTACATCAATTATACTAACCTAGATTTCATATACATATATAATTTTTGATAGAATAGAAATACTAATCTTTAATAAGATTCATCACTTCTTTTAGGGCAGTAGGGCAGTTATTAATTTAAATAAATGTAATTAGCACTTTCAAAAGAGAAGTTTCCAAAGCTGACAGAGTTCCTTTTAATGCATGTCAATAAAATTATAATTAAGTTAGGAAGATAAAGCTCAGCAAATATATTGTTATTTAAATACCAAGAGAAATTTTTCTTACTATTCTGTTATTAGAGATTTGTTCCATTATACCTTAAAGCAGTGATTTTTTTTATCTCATGGCACACATATTACTAAAATTCTGCAGCACACTAAAAACGTGTTTTTTGCTGATCTGACAAAAAAATGGCATACTTTTTTTTCCCATTCACACTAGATAGCTATTGTTGTGTGGGCTGTTGTTGTTTTCTTTTTATTTGACAATCTAAGGGAAAAGAGGCCAGTGCCCCTAACTAAACAGTCAGGTGTTGCATGTTTTAAAAATTATTGGGGCTTACCAGTGTGCCATGGAGTGCCAGTTGAAAATCACTGCCTTAAAGCATTCCCCTATGAAATGTTTAAATCCATGTTAAGTGAAGGACATTAAATTCAGAGCAAATTGCTGCAAAGGGGAAAGAGGTGAGTACAGGAGGGTGATAAAAAGAAACAAAAAGAAGAAACAAAGATGGCCACAGGGAAGCTTTGTCCTGGTGAGAGCATCTACTTTGGCAGATTGTCATAGAGTCTGTTATAATATGGTGACTTCCACGCAAAATCAAGCTTTAATTCATATCGATTACCACACAAGGACTGCCTTTCCTCTGCAAAGGAAACATTTAGATTCACTCAGATAAGTGATAAGATTAAGGGAGGGAAAGGAAAAAGGTGAGAATTACTGTATCCATTCCCAGGATCCAAGATATGAATGTAAGATACTGTCAGACAGAAATTTATCTGCTCAGATTTGAACTGATGAAGACAGGAAGGCAGGAAATGTAGACAACCAAGCAGTTCCCATAGCAACTCCCAGCAATTCTTAGGAGATTTGACCCAAAGCCTTGTCTCACCAATAACTAACTTAAGCCCAGAGGATAGAAATAGCAGCCTTTGTAGCATTTTCTGCCTTCCAGGTGCCTTTTTGCTTGCAGTTAGTTAATGCTAGGTACACTTCTATCCTTCAAGAATGGTAAAAGTAGATAACCTGAAACCACAAAATAAATTTGACATAGACGACTTAATGTAAATCTTAAGAATATAGACCCTGCAAGCCTCATACCTCATGTTACATCATAACCCAGGTAGAACCAACCTCATGGACAAAGAATTCCTCAGATGTAGTCCATTAGTAGGTCTATTCCTATTGCAGAGGAAATAAGTGGCTTTTGCCCTGAATGGTGTGGCCCAATGGATTAAGCACAGGCCTACACATCAAAAGCTCATAGGTTTGATTCCCAGTCAGAGCACATACCTGGGTTGCAGGTCAGGTCCCAGTTAGGGGCACGTGAGAGGTAGCTGACTGAAGTTTTTCTTCCTCTCTTTCTCCTTCCCTTCCTCACTCTCTAAAAAATAAAATCTTTATTTAAAAAAGAAATAACTGGCTTTCATCTGGGGAGTGTTTTAACTCTGGAGCAAGTTCTTTTTGTACTAAGGCTCAACCAGTGGAAAGCATATATATAAAACAATTAATCCATTTGTAAATGAGTGAAAACAATTCTGCTTAGCTATCTCAGAACTGAAAATTTTCAGCTGAATAAGATAGAATAATTGTTCTAGTCCAGTATTTCTCAGTAAAAAATAAATAATAATAATGTGGTAAGCAGAATAATGGGCCCCAATGATGTCCACATTCTAATTCCTGGAACCTAAGAATATGTTATGTCCTGTGGCAAGGGGGCATTAAAAATTGCAGATGAAATTCAGGTTGTTAATCAGCTGACCTTCAAATAGAAAGATTATCCTTGATTATCTGGGTGAGCCCAGTGCAATCACAAGGGCCCTTTAATGTGGAAGAGGGAGGCAGTCGAGGAAGTCAGTAAAGACAGATTTGAAGGAGTCACAGTTGGCTTTGAAGAAGGAGGAAGGGGCCATGTCAAAGAAGACAGGAAGCCTGTGGAAGCTAGAAAAGGCAAAAAAACAGTTTCTCCTCCAGAGCCTCCAGAGGAGTGTAGCTCAGCCAAAACCCAACTTTAGCACAGAAAGACCCATTTCAAACTTCTGATCTCCAGAACTGTAAGATAATACATTTGCATTGTCTTAACCTAGTGGGTTTGTGTTGATTTATTACAGCAGTGATAGGAAAGTAAGACACCTGGGAACTTGTTAAAAATGCAAATTCTCTTGCTCTCCAAACTCACTGGGTCAGAAACTCTGGGGGGTAGGGTTCTACAAAGAGCATTTTAAGAAACCATTGAGATGAATCTAATGAATGTTAACATTTGAGAACTACTAATCTAATCCAACTCTTTCTGAGACCAAAAATAGTGACTGATTTGCTAATGTCAAGGGGCTCATTAGTGGCAGAACTGAAACTGGACCTAGATGTCTGGGTTTTTTTAAATATATATCATTTATTTTATGCCTTTTTTATACATGTACTACCATTTAGCCTATACCAGATGTTTTTCAACAATGAGGTGAGACTAAGTCTCTTTAGACCAAAAATTTTAGTAATACATAGGTAAAAATGCTTTGAATAAAATAAACTGTTATTCAAAAAAAGGTATTTTTATTTAGCTTATTAGAGGTACTATTATAATGGAATTTATGCACAACTAGGGAATGTGCTCAGCAAGCTATTACCTCTTCTCGCACTGCTATAATCTCTCTCTTCTTAAAATGTCACCCACGGGTATGGTACATAACCCACGCCTA
>PVKM010039232.1:0-13832 GCA_004027735.1 Carollia perspicillata | reverse complement strand
CCTCCTCAGTTTCCTTTCCAGTACAAATCGATACTTCCTCCAAGACAAACTCTGGCCTGTTTATTTGTTTTTACTTTCTATATTTAGATATAAAAATTCAGCACTTCAATCCTTTAAAGAAACTTAACTGGGTACTGCCAGTGCAAAATAAAGTGCCAACACCAGACAGGTCTGAACTGCTAACCAACTTTTGTAAACAGAAGTGCGTCCAATAAACCGTCCCCTTGCACGCCTCGCAGAGGTTACGGCTCAGGCAGGCCAGTTTTCAAGGCCAGAGGGGTGCTGAGAAGCCAGGGAGAGAAGGAAACTCCCCTGAGCATAAAAAATGCGAACTGTCTCTGCGACGACGGACCTCCGAGGAACCCTACAGTAAAAAGCCCTCCTTTTGGGTCAAGTGCCCGCTGGACACGTGCAGTCCTTCGCTTCTGAGGATCACACGGCAGCACCCCAGCCTCCATGGAAGCCGGAAAGACGAGGGGGCAGTACGGCATTTAGGTCAAAAGCAGAGGCCATCTGCTGGCTGACAGACACCAGGCAACTGTGCCTCTACGCCCTTCTCTGCGCCACAGAGAGAACGGCCCCCATCTCACACCCCGCTGGCGTGCGTTTAGGAGAACTCGCCCATAGGGCCGAGGAGGCAGGTATTATCCCGATGACCTACGTGGAAAGCCAGCTGGCAAGTGGAGGAGCTTTGGTGTCAGGGAGCCATGGGTTCGAATCATCTGACTAGACAATGGATTGTCACCTACCGTCTTAGACTGCCTCGAGGAACAACTGAGAGAACCCAGGCACGGTCCGCAGCAGGACGCCTGCCACTCCTCGCCTTCTCTCCGTACTCTCGACAAGCCTCAGCAGCAGCGCCTGCCCATAAACATGGCCTACCCTAAGGGCTCAGCCCAAACAAGCCAGCCCACAGAAAAACATTCAAAACCATGCAGGGTGACCATAATTCTGATCCTGGCTCTGTGGGTGACTGGGGACAAATCAGTCCACCTCTCAGGGCCCGGGGCCCCTATCGAACATCAGGTTGTTTATAAATGATTTTGCGAGATGTGCAGGCTGAGATGACACAGAGCAAAGGAAGTCATGTAGCTGGCTGGAACACTGAAGGAATAACAATATGAATGACAATTAAAAAGCCAGACACTCGGGTACTTTTCTAAGCTCTTCACTAGAATCATCATAGTGAATCCTTGAGGTAAGTATTGTTTCGACTCCCCTCTTACAGACAGCGAATGGAGGCCCAGCGGGGCTCAGCCGCTTGCCCCAGGCCACAGAGCTAAGTGGTGGGGCAGGATCTGCACTGGCTCACTCAAGCCTGTTTCTGTGTCTGTGCATTTCAACACTACGCCACCACCTCCAACGTTAGCTCCCCGTTCCCTTCTCCCTTGAATATGCTATGCGGGGGCCCTGGCTGGCGTGGCTCAGTGGATTGACTGGACCGTGAACCAAAGCGTCTCCGGTCTGATTCCCAGTCTAGGGCCCATGCCTGGGTTGCAGGCCATGTCTCTGCTGGGGGGTGCGTGACTGGCAACCACATATTGGTGTTTCTCTCCCTCTCTTTCTCCCTCCCGTGCTCTAAAATAAATAAATAAAATCTTTAAAAATAAATAAATAAGTGCTGTATATAGGGTACATCCACAAATGCCAGATTCATTACGGGTTACAAGGGTTTCCCATTCCTCCACTGTTCAGTCATGTGCATTCATGTCTGCATTCACACACACTCAATGTTCTCGTCTGTCAATTGGAGGATTGAATAGGAAGAGCTGGAGGAAAAATGCAGCCTCCTCTCCATATAGAAAGGAGCCAATGGAAAGTGTCCTGCCTTTATTCCTATGATAAAGTTCTACCATTGATAACATTTCAGAGCCCCCACCAGATCTCCCTGTCGCCTTCCTGTCCTGGATGTGCTCGGAATGATTCTGTGGCTCTTCTATTACTCGAACACTGGGGTCACTCTGGCCCCTCCAGTGCTCCTTTGTTAGCTGCCTTCCCTCAGTAATGCCCTCGTCAATCAAGATCTGTTTCTGGCAGCGCCGGACCTCCTTTCTCCCCACGACAGAATTCCACTAACACTCTATTATGATTGCTTGACCGGGTGTTAGCCCCACAACTAGGCACTGTGGCTTTATAAATTTCCAACACCACTGCACAGACGCACAGCCATGCCATAAATCTCTAGGCTGAGGACGGAGGGAGAGAGACCTAGAGGGACGAGATGGAAATATCGCACCAGGTCTGGGGCGTCACATGGCTCTAGCATCTGGCCGACCCTCTACAAGCTGCCCGTGCAGTTACTGTCATTCACCGTGAAAGAGGGCTTCTGAACCCTGATGAGCCGAACAAGGGGCTCCGTTTTTTCCTGACTTTCAAGAAAACGCACACCCCAATAGGTATGTTTAAGAAACCACAATGATGACAAAACGAACTTCACATCAGCCTAGAGTTGCCGTTGCCCCTTCTGGGCAGTCCGGGGTGGAGGGCAGAGAAGCGCGTGACCCCTAACCGAGGTCACCAGACCGTACTCTGCAGCACATCCACAAATGTTCAAAGCCATGAGCAGCTGGGGGCCCCCCTGCCAAAAGTGCCAGTGTCCTCTGGGACATCATCATAGGGCAGGGCTACGGCTTGGCTTTGGCAGAGATAAGAGGGCTGCACCCCTCCCCAGAAGCTGGACACACACACACACACACACACACACGAGGAAGGACAGCGAACAGGACGGAGGAGATCCCCCAGGTAACAATGAGAGGGCACAGTCAGGCCAACCCCATGAGGGCCAGAGGACCGGCAGCCACCTGTGGGTACTGCTACCCCCTGGGCCACTCTTCCCGGAGAGCCTGCCCTCCGGCCTGTGGGGCAGCACAGTGTTCTGTGCACTCGGCTGGCCACAGACAAGCGACCTGCCTCACGGCGCTCGCCGCCGCAGAGAGGGAAAGTGCAAGCGGAGCGGCCAGGCCGGGAGGGCCTGTCGGAACTGTCGCAGGGTTTGGGCTCCTACCCAGACTATTTCTGTCTTGGCTGGAAGGGCAGGATTACTCTGCGGAACAAGCTTTCCTTCTCTCTGGCTGCTGGGCTCTCCGGGCAGCCTGCCAGGCCACGCTGTTCCGATCAGGGCGCTGGGTCCTGAGGAAATCTGCTAGCGGTTCCGAGCCACAGGCTCCGTGAACTCGGCTTATCTGCAAGGGGCAAGAGCGGAGCTGCCCGCCCACTCGGATGCTACGGGGGCATTTCTGGAAGGCCAGCGACTCGTGTTTACTAGACGAGCAAGCAGAGAATGAGAGGGTGGTGGAGAAATGGGCGCATGGGAGGTGGTCAGGAGCAGCAAAGAAAGCTTTGTTTTAGAACTATTTGGACAGTGGGAAAACAACTCGCTAACAAACCTGGAATTACAGGGGAGGGAGAGATTAAATAACATAGAGCCCCCATAAAAATCACAGCATATGAAACTACACACCTCATACTTTAGCACTCTGTCATCAATTCAAAGCAGTATAAATACGGCAATTACTCACATAAAGCCTGTTGGTGTATTCAGGCTGTAACTGCACCCATTACACTGTGAGTGATAGATGGCAGTATCTGTTCTGGAATTCGCTGCCTTCCCTGAATGACAGAATTAGGGAAATCGAGGCAGACTGCAGGGATATAACGGACTGGACTGCACAGCGCCAGCCCCGCCAAATCTCCACGACAGCCTAGAAAGTGTCTGTGATGAATGTGCGTGAAAATGTGGAGGCTTTCTTTAGGACGGCTCCTCCTCAAGTGGGAAGAAACCTGGTAAACTTCTTTTTCTTTTTTAGTGTGTGGGTTCTTGACCTCGAGCAGGAAAGATTTCACAACATGAGTCCACGTGACTGTGAGACCACGTTTACTAAAGCTGGGCCCAGTGACATAGGAAGGACTCACGGTGGAAGAAGCAACAGGAGAGAGCCCGGGCGGGCTGCTGACGGCTCACGGGGAAGTCAGAGTCACAGTGACAGAAGCGAGCCGAGGCGGGGCTGCTGTCAGCTCACCAGAAAGAGAAAACGGGGCCTTGGACATAGTTTTGGGGGCCAGCCCGGGAGGCGCTGCCACCGCCCACTGCTCCCCAGGCTGTACATCTCACAGGCACCCCCAGAGCTGGGAGAGAAGAGTCAAGATGCACGTCTGAGACGGTGAAAGGCGTGTGCATCCCCCCGGCCCCGAGGGAAGAACACCGGGCAAACTTCCGAGTCCGGTGGAGTCTGATGCTGTAAGGCTCGCAGCTTCACGGAAGGGCTGGAGTGTGGGGCCCTTTCCATTCTCAAAGGCTGTGAGTGGCCTCTGCCCAGAGAACTGCGGGCTTTGTTTCCCTCTTACAAAACAGATTTAGGGCCACTATGAGAGTGATGCGGTCCTCCGAGTGAGGGAGATTAGCTAACGAAGTGTGTGAGGTGTTCTGGGAAGTACAGGGCTCTCCCCATGTGCTGGCCCGGGGCTGGACTCCTCCTGCCACTCCTTCCCAGCTTCGGGGAACTCAGCCTCCTCAGCCCTAGGTGCCCTCTGAGGGGCAAAGGAAGGTCTTAGGCTTAGGAACCCCGTGGGGAGCGCAGGGGCAGTGTGGTATACTGGAAAGTATAGATTTGGTCTTTGTCCCCAGTTCCTGGAGCAGTGCTCTTAAAAATCCTGGAATTTCCTGAGTGATGGAGGTGCTTCTGTTCTTCAAATAAGTCCCTCCCAACCACACCTGAGTTTATGATAATGAGGTGACTATTGGGGGCCCCTAGCCGGCTTCAGAATATGGGCCAGTCACCAGAAAGACCAAGTCTTGATTAAAGGGCTAGGACTTTCAGTCCCACACAACCTCCAAGGAGGAAAGAGGGACTCGGAAATGGAGTTCAATTACCAACGGTGAATCACTTAATCAATCATGCCTGCATCACGGAGCCTCTATGAAGACGCTAAACAACAGTGTCTGGAGAGCTTCAGGATGGGGAACACACCGAGGAGGTGCCGGGAGGGTGATGTGCCCTGAGAGGGCATGGACTCTCCGGACGCCTCACCCTGTCTGTCCTACACGCCTCTTCTGCTCGGGTGTTCTGGAGCTGTGTCCTTTACGATAAGCCGTAACAGTCAGTAGAGCATTTTCCTGAGTTCTAGGAGTCATTCAAGCAAGTTGCTGAACCTGGTGGAAGGTGTGGGAACCCCCAACTTTGTGGCCAAGTCAGACAGAAGTGGGAGTAACCTGGGGACCCAATACTTCCAACTGGCGTCTGACGTGAGGGCACTCGTGTGGGACGAGCCCTGCAGAGTCTCAAGCTAGCTCTGGGCAGCATAGGAGCTGAGTTGTAGGACACCTACCTGGTGCCCGCGTAGAAGTGATACTGGAAAAGACCTCACAGATACTCGGTATCAGGAGGGAAAACCAAACCCTCTCGTGCAGCTGGAGAGAAAGATATTTGGTGTAGGGAGCAGAGTCCAATGTTAGCTGGCCTGACTCCACGCTCCGTGAGCAGCCAGGGCCCCACCTGATCTGTCTTCTTTGGTTTTCAAACCACCTCAGCGACAGGAGGCACGAACAGTGGCCGAGACGCAATGACTCAGGGTCAGAGTGCCAGCTCCGACCTTCGCCTTTCTGACCCCACTACCTTCATCAGAAGCTGGAATGGCACCTGTCTCAGAGCACTGCTCTGCGGAGGAGGTGAGCCTCACAGAAGCACTAGCACTGGGCCTGGCAGTGTGCGCTCCCAACTGGCACTTGGCATGCGTTCTCTTCCTTAATATGCACAAGGGCCCTGCAAAGGAGCTCTTTTCACCTTGGGTTTACAGTCAAGGAAACTGCGACTCGAAGAAATGAAGGAACTTGCCCGGGGTCGCAGCTGCCGTGCTGCCCACAGATGCTGCTCGGGCCCCTCGGAGGAAGGCTCCGTGCGGCCGCTGGGGCCGCATACAGGGCCCCTGCCAATGAGATGAAGCAATCCGGGAGATCACTGACAGCTGTAGGAAATCAGCTCGGGTAATAGTTTGGCCTTTTGTCCTGCTGTCTCCAATCAGGGCAACATCATTATTTACTCTTAGTTAGTTATGAAGCAGAAAAATGTTGCTTGTTACTAATTCCAAATACTTGGTGGCCATTTTCCATTTACTAGTTTGGTGGAGTTTTGGAGGGCAGTTCCAGGAAAGACTGGGTGGGTGTTTTCTGAAGAACTGTGCACCGCCCGTCCAAGTGCTCCCTCACTCGGGTGTCTGTTTCTCGTGACCATGGAAAACACAAGGGAGACAGCCCTGTGCCCGGCCGCCTCTCTGCGGGGAGTTGTTAGGCTCCGGCACCCCCACCGGCTGTCTCTTTTCAATCTATAATGTGGAGGTGACATGCCAGAAATAAAACCAGGAGCTAACATTATGACATAGAGCAGGTTTACTGGCTGCTATTACTGCTGTTTGTCAGGAGTATACGTGCCCAGTGAGTCTGCATGTTGGAAAGGGTCCAACGGGAGGGGATGGGCACACTGTAAAGCTGCAGGTGGACCGCAACCGAGCTGGGCCACTGGGGTCATGCGATCCACCCCGAGGCTACGAGGTCTCCCGTCTGGATTGCCGGGAAGAGCACATAATTCGATACTTCAATCTTATTCATCCTTTAAGTCGCAGCACCTCTTCCTCCCAGCTCTCACCGATCTCTCTTTGGAAGCTCCAAGGGGTTCAGAGCCAAACCCTGTCACCTTTATTGGACTGTGAACTCCCTGAGGACGAGGTGTGCTGCCAGCCCTGTTCTGAATCACTGGTAGCACTCCACACGGGCTGCACAGCAGTCTCTACCCTGGGAGAGGACTCCCCTCACGCTGAAAGCCCAACCAAGGCTGCAGACTCTGCTCTGACCACAGAGCACGTGCGCACACACGCACACACAAAACCTCTACAGTAATTCTGCAGCCCTCCGAAGCCCATCCCCGGACTCTACGTTGAACACCTCTAAGTCAGTCCGCCCGCTTGCACGGTCCTTCAAGTCGGAGACTCCCAGGGTCTGAGAAGCTGCCTGTCTCCAGGTTGCTGCTCTAACTGCCCTGGGTCCCTCCAACTACAACTCTTAGCCCACCTCCAAAGCCAGCTGTTGTGGCAGGGAGCTGGACAGCTTTCCAAGGTGAAACAAAACTTGTATGCAGGATAAGAACCTGGGCAAGAAAAGGAGACGCTAAAGTGGAGGCAGATGGTAGCCCACGAGAGATCTCTATGTGACCATCTTGAATCTAGTAACTTTATTTGCCCTCATCTAACTTAGTACAGAGGAAGAGTAAATCACTTACACCTTCAATAAACACCTGAATGCCTACTATGGTCAGGTGCTGTGCCAGGTGATGGCAAAGAAGAGCCAGTCCCCGTCTTGGAGGTCCTTACAGTGTGGCAGTGTTGCAGGCAAAGACAATGCAGAGGCGTGCCACTGCCACGGGGCTGCATACCGGCAGAGAGCCTGCGGTTCTTCCAGTAGTGACGCCTTACCTTGCCTTGGGCAGAAAATGTACTCAGGGAGGATGCCTGACGATGGAGAGGACAGCAGAGAAACGAAGATGGAGATGGACTGAGAAGCGGGTCCGGCACAGGCACACTTGTAGCAGAGGTCTAACAGCGGCGGGAGAGGGTCTCTCTCCGAGCAGCAGGAGAAAATTCACTGCTCTTCGAGGCCAATGACACCCCACAGACGACAAGAACTCACCTGGCAGTTATTCAGGGCAGGCGGGTCAAGCACTCTGGTCTTTAGCAGACCCCTGAAGGACGAGAACGTCCTCCAATGGTCTGCCCATTGCCACTCAGATCAGCCCTGGTGACCTGTACCGCTGTCTCCGCCCAGCCGCTGCGCGCACCCCGTGGCTGGACACGTCTCAGTGCCTCAAGCAGTCCCAGGGCGCGGGAGAGGAACAGGAAGTCGCCAGGCAATGAGGAATCTTTGTCAGAGTGGGTCTCTTCTCTAAGAATCTACCCCCGAATGAACACAGGCTGCTGTGGACGGAAAAATTTTAAGTACCAAACCTGGAGTAAAACACCTGTTCACCTATCCCCCAATTACTATTATTATTAAATAGCTTTATTGACATACTGCCCAACTCACCCACAGAGAGTATACAATTCAATGATTTTTAAAGTAAATTTACAGAGTTCTATAACTATCACCACAATCGATTTCTGAACATTTTCATCAACCCGAAAAGAAACTCGGCCATTAGCAGCCACTCCAAATTCCTCCCTCCTCAAAGCCTCTGGCAACCATTAATTTGCTCTCTGTCTTTACAGATTTGGCTATTTTGGACATTCCAAATAAAAGGAATCCTACAACATGTAATCTTTTGTGACTGGCATCTTTCACTTAGCATGTTTTCAAGAATCACCCCCGCTGGAGCACGCACAGTCGCCTCTCGGCAGCCATCGGGGATCAGTCCCGGGACCCTCCACAGATACCAAACTCCACGGACAATCAAGTCCCTTGTATAAAAAGGGGTAGTGTCTTCATAAAACCAACACGTCCTCCCGTATTCTTTAAGTCATCTCTAGATTACTTGTAATACCTAATACAATGTAAATGCCATGTAAATAGCTGTTATTCTGTATTGTTTAGCGAAAACGACAAGGAAACAAGTCCTTGCGTGTTCAGCGAAGGCACACCCCGTCACAGGCCTAATTACACAGCACACGCCAGCAGTAAGGTAAATTCTTTGTCCTGTGGCTGGATGAATACAAGGGTGCAGAACCTACGGATGTGGATGGCTGACTGTACGGGAATTCTGTTCTTTTTTATGGACGGATGACCCAGTGATACCTCGGATCTCACTGCTGGTTCGTTCCGGAACTCATGACGAGTGCCAAAACTGACGAGTACTGAGCTGTTCGCTAGCGAGCATGGGACTGACGTGTCGACCCGTTTCATCATGAAAGAGGGGCGCTGAGTGGCGAGCAACGCCGCGTGCTGCAATTTTCTTCTTGTCAACATGCGAAGAGCACAAGGTCTGACGAGTTCTGAAGCCGGCGGCTACGGAGGTATGACTGAATCACGCTGTACGGGCAGACCGCGAGGTATGGGCACCATCATCAGCGGGACACTGGGCTGTTACAACTCTTCACCTATTATGAATGATGTCGCCTCTCCATATTATTTTGAACCCTAAATTCTAAAGTGGTTGACAAACACTGCCCCAAAGTGGGGAAAGGTGCATTTGAAACTTCGTGGCCAAGCCCACCCCGGGGCACCAAGTCTGCCCGCAGCCCGGTGCACTCGAGTTCTCCTCCGGGCTCTGCTGACTCGCAGCTCCTTCCCTTCCAAGCCCGCTATTTAAACACCCTGCCTCACACGCTCCACACACCCCTGCACTGGTAGCAGGATGCCCTGTGCCCCTCACACTAAGAACACAGCGGAGATTGTTCCGACTCAGATGTTACGGTCTTACTCAAGACCTTAGTATTACACGCATCTTTTTACTTCTTTTCTGTTTCCAATGAATGGCACTTTTGAGGGAGGAGGTCTTTTGAATGTCTCTGTACCATTCAGTCGTGCACAGTCACTCATCAGAGCCCTGTGTCCTTGGTTTGGAGGGCACAATGATGAAGACCTGTCCCTTCCTCATGGAACTTAGGCTCTATTGAGGAAGGAAGACAATCGGAGTCCAGTACGCTAAGTGTTCACCGAGGACTGCACAGAGCACTGCAGAGCACGGTGGGGGGCGGGGACAGCCTCGCGGGGGGGGGGGGGGGGGGCAGAGGAGGACGACTTCTCTGGAACAGCAAGTAAAGGCACCGCGGGGGAGCAGCGTCAAGGCAGCCTGAAGAACCGTGCGTAGTTCTCACCTGTGTGGCTGAAGGGAGGCTAGACTGCCTGGCTACAACAGTGAACTTCTTCCTGGAGATGACGGAGGGCGGCTGAGAAATTTTAAACCAGGGAAGGTGATGTGATCTCGTTTATTTTAGAAAGATATCTGCAGCAGTTTGAGTAAGGGATGGAAAGGACATGAGACCAGAAGCAGAAAGACCAACCACTAAGAGGCTCTAACTGTACCCACGTTGGGGGGAGAGAGAGAGAGACTGACTGACTCTGACTGAAGGCAGTGGCAGGGCTGGGACTCCAGACCCACTTAACAGTAACAACGACAGGACTTACGAGTTAGGTTGACTGACGTGGGAAGGCCCAAGGACTCAGGGGGCTTCAAAATGACAAAGTTCAGCAAATCCTCTGAAGGAAAACCTTCAAACCCCACATTCCCACTGATAATAGTGATGGCTGACAAGCTTTCCAGGGAGTGATATCCTTGTCCCAAATGAAATCTTAACCCGAACCTTAAGGGGAAAGGGCCCGGAGTCCTGGAGGCCTGCCTTCCCCGTCCCCGTGCAGAAGCACTTACTTCGAATCCTAGGGGTCTAAGGGAGGGTCTGAGCACCCATGACCAAGTCCAAATGCTGGATCCTGACAGGCAAAGGACTCTAGGGTAATACAGCCATGTGGTCCACAGTGCCTCTTACCTCCACACCTGACTTGTTCAGTCTACTTCCCGTACCTAGAAGATTCTTCCACTTCCTGTTACAGAATTCAACTTATCTTTGCGGCCCAGCCCCCAGCCCAGGCATGTACCAAGTCAACTCAAGGGATTTCCTTCCTTCCTTGACTCCCACCCAACGCTGTGGCCTTGTGGGCTCCGGGCAAACTCACTGCTGTGAACTAGTGACTGTTCATTTGCTCTTTCATGTGGCCGCCTCTCCCACGGGACCTGGGCTTAGACTTCCTGGATCGCCTCAGCACTGAAAATGCCCCGTGCTCTCAACAGGCCCAGAAATATTTACAGGCTAACAATATTATTACATGCCCCCACCCCAGCAATAACTAAATATGAGAGAAAAGGCAGAGAAATCATGACCTTGGATTAAACATTCAATGTTGATACATTACAAAGGTGTTCGACTTTATTTTTTTGTAATGTTTTTCAACCGCATTTTAAACAAAAACCAAATAAAAATCTCAATGGAGAGGTTAAAACTCACTAAACAAAATAAGTTTTTCAAAACCACACAGACATTTTGCAAAATAGAAAAAAATAGCCCTGCTGGTGTGGCTCAATGGATTGAGCACCAGCCTGCGAACCAAAGGGTTGCTGGTTTGATTCCCAGTCTGGTGGGGGCATATGAGAGGCAGCCACACATTGATGTTCCTCTCCCTCTCTTTCTCCTTCCCTTCCCCATGTCTAAAAATAAATGAACAAGTAAATAATCTTTAAAAAATAGTAAAACTATCTTTAAAAGATCCAATAGGAAATGAGGAGGTTGAAAGATAGCCCAGTGGACCTTGGAGCTCCCGGGCATATAAGTGAAGCTGGGCCTTGGGGCTGTAGAAAGTGGGAAGGTTCCAACCAATTGCTCCCTTTACTGACTTGGCCTTGACTGTAACCCTCACTAGACTGAGTGCCCTTCTAGGCCAGTATGAACTGTCCTATTCGTCTATGAACCTCTAGCACTAAGGGAACTCGCTCATTCCTTTCTCAGGACAGTAAAACTGAGCACTGTGAGGCTATAAAACGCCTTGGTAAAGAGAGCAGTAATGAAAAAGACGAGCTCTCCCAGCTCTAAGAATTTAAGAAACATGATTTTGGTATAAAAACAAGAAAGTGAAATTTGCAAAACAAAAATTAGGAAATAACCAATTTTTAGGATTTAGTAGTTGATAAAATAATTGTCACAAAATATAAAAGGATACCAAAAGGTGGTATTAAGATAATGGCATCAAAATATGAAGAAGAAGCAAATCACTTTAGAGCCATGCTACCGAAGACCTAACAAGACTGTCCATTTCTGTAAGTTTGTGAGACTTGGCCTCACCCTGGGTCCATGTTGGCTTCTGCCTACTCCTTCTTCTCACAGAAATCCCATACTGACCTTAAAACCCAGGTCAAATCTTCTGCTAAGCTCCAACAAGCCATGTCAAGCCCTCTGCTGAACTGAAACCGCCCTGTCGAGCAAATAGCACCCCGAAGTCAGAGGGGCGGCTGAGTCAGTTGGAACTTGGAAGCCATTCTGTCAGTTTTTCAGTGGAGGGAGACTATGTACACCATAAAGCAGTGATTTTCAACCGGTATGCAGCAACAATTTATAAAATATGCAATATGTGACTAGTTAGGGGCACTGATGTCTTTTCCCTTAAGACTGTCAAATAAAAAAGTGACAATAAGCCCCGGCTGGTGTGGCTCAGTGGATTGAGCACGGGCCTGTGAAGCGGAGGGTCACTGGTTTGGTTCCCAGTCAGGGCACATGCCTTGGTCCCCGGTGGGGGACATGTGAGAGGCAACCACACACTGATGTTTCTCTCCCATTCTTTCTCCTTCCCTTCCCTTCTCTCTAAAAATAAATAAATAAAATATTTTTAAAAATAAAATAAAAAAGTGACAATAGCCAACACAACAATAGCCGTCTAGTGTGAAAGAATCAAAACTATACCTATTGTTTTTTGTCAGATTGGCAAAAAATATATTTTTTGGCATGCCACAGAATTTTAGCAATTCGTTTATATATGCCATGAGATGAAAAGGTTGAAAATCGCTAGTGTGAAAAAGACTTAGAGATGCCGCCCACTCAAGCTCATAAAACAAAACAGAAATTAAAGTTTCAACTTATAATAATCTCACTCACGATATGGTAGGACATATGGTGGCACTGGGGCGAGAGCGTCACGGCAATAAATCCTTACCGAATGTATGCCACCGGGGTGACACTATACTAAACCCCACGTAGAGCAGAAATACAGAAATGAACAGCACTGCCGTGTCCTTTCAGACACGATGAGGTAAAGATGTGAAAAATGAAATCACGTTTAAACATAGGAAAAGATAAGCCACAAGACAGAGCTCAGCGACTGTTCGGCAGAGCACACAGAAAATAACGGTGCACAAGCCTAGAGGAGGGAGGTGAGGTCGGTTCAAGTGCGGACGGATGGTCAGCCGGGGCGCAGGCACGCTCTCCGCGGGGGCTGTGCTGACAGACGGAGCTGCTGGAGGCGGAGTGGAACAGGGAAGGCAGAGGGGGAAGGGACCGGGGGATTTTTAGTTACGGAGCACCCAGTTATAGAAGGCCCGATCTGGTTCGAAACAGGGACTCACCAGCGTGGTGTTTCTTCAGGACCCTATCTGAAATGCCTCCCCCAGCACTGCATTCCCCAGTGCCCGCTTGGAGTGGATCACGGCCTCTCGTGAACATGTCCTCCATGTGTGGAGGACGTGTGAGATGTAAAAGGAGGGCTCCACACACTTCCCTGAGATTTACACAGATCTCCTGGTATTGTCAAGGCACGGAACAGACCACGCTAGTGAGGCTGTCTCATATTAAGAGGACTGGCTCCTGTAACTTAGCCGTTATTTCTAACTTGTGATAGAACAGAGCCTTCCACCGCGATGTGCTATCAGCACTGGCTAGGTCAACGGTGCGTATGCCAGCAAGTGATCAGGATACATCTCAATTCCTAATCAAAGGCGGTAATTCTGGACCAGAAGACATGCTCAAACATCCAACTATGCTTTGACTCATACAAAGTTTCCAGACAGAACATCCACACAGCGAAAGAAAGGAATCCTGCCTGCTGAAAACTTCCCATCGTGAGGTCACACTTCCAGGCACACAATTCCTTCGAATCCGCGCTCTGTCCCGCTCTCAGAGTGGGCCAGGGAAGGCGAAACAGGACTCTGTGTCCTTTTTATTCCAAGCAAACAATTTTACTGTAAAAGATAAAATTTTCTGCCACAGGGACTGACCTGAAAACAACTAGGAAGGAGCAGGAGAGCAGAGATTAGGATGCAGTGAAAAGAAAGCTCAAGGAAAAGAAACGAACGAGGAGGCTGGGATAACAGGGA
>PVKM010039231.1:0-13829 GCA_004027735.1 Carollia perspicillata | reverse complement strand
TGTGTGGAAATCCGGTTTAAGAGTTATGAATTTCTTGAGAAATAAATCACAATAGACACAATTGTAGTGCACTTAGCTTTCATGGAAAATACAGCTGAGTACGTGGATGTTAAAAAAGAAAATCAGTTCCTAGAAAAAATGAATTGGGAAGGAATAAATATCCTCAGTGCACTAAGAATCAATTAAGGAAATAAGAAGGGGAGACTACCACACACTTATTAGAATCGTGGAATTGCATAAAGAATGGCACTGGCACAGTTGGCTCCTGAGATGGGCGTCCACCTCGACCTTCCGTAGTCACGACTGTTTCTGCGGTCTTCATAATTAAAGGAGAATTTTGCTGAATATAAAAATCCCAATTCGTGTGTTTCTTCTTCTAAACCTGTTGCTTTATTTTTTTCTAAATTGAAAAAGAGGCTGTCAGGATGTCATCCATATCTGATCACCCCGCCTCATAAGTAGCATAGCTCTTTGCCTAGATTCTCGGGTTCTTTTCTTTAAATCCTTTGGTTTTTTTAATAGGATGGTACCTGAAGTTGGTGATCATCCTGCCGGACACCCGGGACGATCCCAAATATTACGCGCTGTCTCCCTGTTGAATGTTCTGGGCTGTGTTTCCAAAGTACATGAAGATGCGCTGTTTGAATGTGAAAATTCAAGTCTTCTTTCATTTTAAAAAGGTTTTTCTTGAATTACGGCCTTCTCGATATTTATTCTGTTTGAAGTGCTTCTTCAGTGCCTTCGATGATCTGAATATCGAGTCTCCTTTCCTGGACTTCTCAGTGACTCGCTTTCCCCCGGTTTTACTGTATTTCTTTTCAAAACGTCTATTCGGTTTCGTCCCCTCTCTCCTTCACTTCCCGTGCGTCTGCCTTTCAGAGTCCTTCTTGTCCAGCCGTCCCCTGCGTCACAGCCGCTCTCATCGGTAGCTTCCTGTTGCCCAACCATGCCATTGTTAAGTTCACCTAGTTCCTTTTTTTAAAGTCTATTTTATTGATTATGCTATTACAATTGTCCCAGTTTTTTTCTCCCCTTATTCGTCTCTGCCCTGCACCGCCCCTCCCACCCACATTCACCCTTAGTTCATGTCCATGGGTCGTATGTATAAGTTCTTTGGCTTCTCCATTTCCCATACTATTCTTAACCTCCCCATCTATTTTCCACCTACCATTTATGCTTCTTATTTCCTGTATCTTTCCCCCCATTCTCCCTCTGTGCCAATCCTTAAAGCTCTGGTCATCTTTAAAAGTCTCGTTTTACTTGGTTTGACACACGGCGACCTTTCAGCTGCTGAGTCCCCCCACCCCCATCCTCACTCCTGGGCAGAGCTCATGCCCCGGTGGGCTCCTCAGGAAGGCCCGACAGGCTCGGCCTTCCCGGAGTTCTCGTGGGTCACAAACTGTTTACCTTTCTGTTGATGTTGGAAGGACAGCTTGAGTGGACATAAAACCTTCAGTTTATATTTTCTTCACTGAGTTTTCTAAAAGTGTCATTCTGTTGTCTTGCTTTTACATGATGATTTTGAAAAGAATTAGTCTACTTCCTTTGCCTGTGTATATATTCTATCTTTTTCTCTGGAGAGCTAATTTATTTTTACCTTTGGCATTATTTTGCTTGACTGTGTCTCAGAATTAACCATCCTGGTTTAATCTTCCCAGCTACTCAGGGAGCTATTTTCATGTGTTGGTTCAGATGTTTTTCTATTTCTGGAAAGTTTTGGTGACTTATATTTTTAATTATGAACTCTCTGCTGTTACTTTTCTCCTTTATGTGTTCCAATAATATGAATATTATTGCTTCTCTGCCAGTCTTTCATTTCTATTGCTTTCTCTCTGACTTTTATTTTTAATTTCATTCTTCTTGTCATTTTTATTTCCTTGTTTATTTTTCTACCTTTCTTCAATGCCCCTTATTAAATTTTCACTTTAGTCTGCTCTCCTCTGGACAGTGGCAATTTATTTCTTCATTTCTAAGAAAATTTGATCATCTTTTCTCCCACTTCTTTCCAGTGTTCAATTACCTCTCCTATTTTTGTCCCATTCTGCTTTAGATTTAGAATATTTGATTCATGAAGACTTTTCACTTTCACTTCAAAGCCTGAGTGTACTTAAGTCTCATTGGACTAAAATGCAAAGTTATAGTGTGCTCCACGGCTGTTGTTTTGGGGTGTTTTCCTTACTTGACACACGTGACGTTGTGTTTCCTCATTTTCTGTCTTAGGTCTCTCTGTGCTTTTCTTCCCTTTTCTTCCCTTTCCTTCCCTTTCACTGAGTTTTGTTATGCATGATGTTTGGTGGGATTCCTCGCTCACTGCCATCCGTCTGTCCATCTCTCCCAGCCCAGTGGAGCCCTGGTTCCCTGGTGGGCTGCTTTGTTTTTGTTTGTTTTCTTGGTGGAGGAGGGGCTGTGCATCTTCTCATTTTGTAGTTCTACTTTGTCTCCCAGGACCCCGTATTTCCCCCATTTTCATATTTTCTCTTTCACTACCAAATTGAAGAGTGTGTGTGCATGTGTACGTGTGTGTGTGCGCGCATAGCCATTAAAGAGACTGCACAGACAGAGCCTAACAGACGAACAGGATGGTCCCAAATATTAAACACTATCCAAAATATAGGTGGGAATAGGAAAAAAATCAGACTGCAATCATGCAAAACTATACACAAAAAAATGCCAGAAAATAGAAGTTTCTGCTGATGCAAAGTCTCCCCATGAAAGCACCCACTCACTGCGCTTTTCCAATAAGCATCTCCTCGCCAAGCTTTTGATGACCAGCCACACCAGGAGCCTTAACGACCCAGATGTGTTTGACTATGCCTTATAAATACTAAGTAGCTCCTCCAGAATCTCGGTCCAAGTTCTATTAATAAAACATAGAACTGGCTCTCAGAAAGTAGCACACTCCATGATAGCTTCCAGACACTGTCTTCTCAAATTTTTTTTTATTTTGAGATTTGAGCAACCATTCTTTTCCTGCATTTCTGATGAGCAGGGACTTGCAGCCAAACCTTCCGTTCCATCAAAGTTATCTTCAGAAGCATTTTGCCTCTTTGAGGATGAGGCTCTTTCTGAGGACGCAGAAATGGTCTATTCTCATTGATGACTGGGGCCTCCTTCCTGGCAGGCCCCTCCCCCCCACCGGAGACCCAGTAAAGCAGAGCCGCCCAGCGCAGGTCAGGGCATCATCACGCACAGAGACCCAGCCACCCCTACTGTGCAGAGTTCCTTGGGTAACGTCTACATGGAGAAGACCCAGGAACCTCAACAACAGTTCCCACGGTGTCTCTCAAAGACCAAATGGAGAACTTGGCACCGACTTGCGGAGAGACTCGGGTCTGAACAGTCACTTAGTCAGCTAGCTAGGCTGAGGACCGTGGTTTTGCCTAAAATCTCAGGCACCAGCAGAATGGAGGGGGCCCGAGGAGGATGGCTCTCGGTTGTCCTTTCAACCTCCTGCCAGCATGGCCAAACGGACATGAGGGTCTCATTAATTTCACCCATCAGAAAAGTCATTCTTACCCTGGAGATGAGTTAATAAGGGGCTGCTCAAAATTTTAGAAATACCACCTCTAGCATTTTCCACATTGAGAAGGTAGAAAAATACCCTTAATATAAGGAAACGTAAGAAAGAAGCGACAAGCATTTCCCACGAATGTGTTCCTGTTAGTTGCTGTCATGAACATACTGAAACGCTGGGGCTGCCAGATGGCATCACAGCACGCTTCAAGCCACCAGCAGAAAAAGGGGGAAAAGTCAAGTATTCAGCTCTGCCCATGAGAAGTCATGGCTACTTGAGAAATGGAAGAAAACTTGACTTCCTTCAGATGATCCAAAATCACTTCTTTTTGTACATCGTATGTTTTGAAAGGGTAGGAGTAAGTACTCTCCCACCTTTCTGGCCTGACTTGCGAAATGCAACCACACCAAGACCATCTTAACCAGATGGAACTGAACACTTTAAATATTGCATAAAGACTGCATTGCCCCAAGTAGGAGCAGTGGATATGTTACTGCCTTCCAGTTCGATGGAATCTGCCTTTCCAGTGGAAGGTTTAGAGGGCACTGCCGGTGTGGTGGAGTGTTCTGATTAGTGTGTGTTTGCTCACGTGACACCTTTCTCCCGTGCCACAAATGGCTGGAGAAACAGAGCAAGTGTGCTAAGGATCTGAGATGAAGAGGTTGACAGCCTGTTGTGTGCTGGATCCCACCTCTCCCCACCACCCAAGTTAAAAAAAAAAAATAATAATGAGTTGTCATGGTAACCAGATTTAGAGGAATCTACAGTGGTGGCCAGAAGGCTAAAACATGCCAAACAAGGAATAAAATCTGTCCCCAAGAATAAGGCCAGTCCAGAGATAATCGCCTGGGGGCATAAGTGAAATCTGATTGACCTCTGGGTGAATTTCCGTTGTGGCTTTGTCTTTTCTCTCTCACCCCATCCCCAGATTTCCCCTTAACAGCATCAAGACTCTGATGAGCTGAGAAAATCGGCCTTGATTCCAGGTTGTTAACTTTTGTCTGGGGGACCTGTAGTTCTTAGTTGTAAAGCACCGGACTCCCTTTAGCCAACAAGCCACCCACGTTAAAATCCAGAACCAGACTCACCCTGGCTGGCTTTGCTAAGACCTTTCAAACACCTGCGCAGGGCATTCCAAGTTTGTACTTATACAGAAAAAAAAGACAGGATTTGATTTAGAAGTTTTAGCTTTTAAGTTGCGTGTATACCAAAACGTTTCAGTGTGGGACTGTGCTAACTTAGCTAATTTAAAAAATATTTTATGAAAAATAAAGACCCGCCTAATTTAAAACAGCAATGATGGTAGGGCTCGTTCCCTGGTTCTGCTTGCTGATTTGTTAATTAGGAGATACAGCCACCCGCTAAATGGTGAAACTTTTTTTTTTCCGCTCTGAATGCCACACACTTATAATTCTGTAATCTCCCTCCCTTTTCCTTTGAGATGAAAACTTCACTGACACTGGGGCTACTGGACAGGTATCAGCAATAAGTGTAGCATTTAATTACTGAATGGATATTTGCTGGTGACTTGCTACGCATAAGACTGACCTTACATAATAAGTAGCTGGGGATAGAAAAATGACTAAGATCAAGCCTTTGCTATCTTACCCTTTCTACCTAAAAAAGTCCTGAAAGGTTTGTCATAGTTTTGAGTAAAGGATTCTGCAGAGGCAGGGCAACAGCAACACTCCCCCAGAGGTTAGGAAACGAGGAAAGGACGGTGAGACTCGGGACGGAAGACTGCATTGCTCAGGCTTCCTTGGCGTGCTAAAGGGGTCTGTTCTTCCCTTGCAGAATGGCTGTCCTGTGACATCCCAGTGAAATTAAAGTTCTTTGAAGCCAGCAACAGAACATTTGAATGAATTCCATAACAACAAAACTTCTTTTTTCCGTTCACATTGTCTATCAGAGTGCCCACCGCAAAGTCTCGGTCAGTCTGGTTGGAAAGACCACCCTAAGCAGTAGCTCCAGTGCAGAAACTGCACAATCTAAGAAAAGCAAGGGAATGAACGCGGGCCCAGGGGAGCTGACCTCGGAAGCGGAGATGGGTCTTGAAACTGGTTGTCCCGTTCTTGGAAATGATTTAGCCATGGGGAAAAGCAGGGGGTGATTTACCTATTGGCCTAAGTGATCTTGATAGTTTGTTTTGGCGAGAGATTTTCAAGCATTAGAAAATCATAAAACTTTATGTCCGTGTGCTGAAGAGAAACACCTGCCAAGTCTCAGACGCGTGCTCTTGAGAGCGCTTGAGCCCTGCCCCTCAGAACCTCAGAGACCCCCTAGCTCACCTCCCAGACTCGCCCCTGGGTGGGACTGGTCCGTGTGGACCAGTGCCCAGCAAGCCCGCCCCAAAGCAGACCAGAGTCCTTGCCTGACCAGCTGGAAGGATGCCCTTCCGAATCCTACCTCATTTGAGCAGAACTTCTTTTGTTAACCCTGAATCTAGCCCTTCCTCTCTTAGCCACAGAGACCTACTCACCCTATCACTAAGTGGCAGAGTTTCTCCATCCAGGTGCTATTGGCTAAATCATGCTCCCCCACCGCTGCAAAAAATCTCCTGCTGAAGTCCCTAACACTCAGTGTAGTAAACCCCCCCTTATCCATGGCGTATACGTTCCAAGACCCCCAGTGGATGCCTGAAACTGCAGATAGTAATGAACCTCGTATGTACTGTTCTTTCCCATACACACAGACCTGTGAGAGACTTTAATTTATAAATTAGTCACAGGAAGGGATTAATAATAATTGATAATAAAGTAGAATAATTATAGCAATATGCTGTAATAAAAGCTATGCGAATGGCTTTGGGGCCATTATGAAGTGAAATAGGATTACTCGGACACAAGCACAGTGGCACTGCCATAGTCACTGATCGCCACGGCTGCTGGCCACCAGCTGACTACCAGGGGGAGCGCGCAGTGTGGGTACACTGGACAGAGGGCTGATTCATGTCCTGGGCGGGATGGAGCGGGACAGCGTGAGATTTCATCGCACTATGCGAAACAGTGTGCAATTTGAAGTGTATGAATTGCTTATTTCTGGAGTTTTTCATGTAATATTTTGGACTGCATTTGACCCCAGGTAACTGGGACTGCAGGCGAAGTGGAGGGGAGGTTACTGCATCTCAGAATATGGCCATAGTGGGACCTAAGAGCTTTAAAGAAATGAGAATGCTGAAATGAGGTAATGAGGGGAGTGAGTAGTTGGAAAAAGCAGTTACCTTGCCACTCTACTAAAAAAAATCATCAGTTTCCTGAAATGTCAAATAATGCCATTTAAATTCCAGCGTGCAGTTTTTACCTATCTATAGTATATGTACCCTTAGACGGCAATTAGGGGGGATTAAAATCAGCATTACTATTTCCTGTAAGAAATGGACACTGTGTAATACATATCACCCTTCCAAGATGTCAGAACACCTTGTTTTTACTCTGATCAGTGCAGAGAGCATTTGGAAAATCTGTCACAATTATTTCATTGACTCTGGTTATTTTGTGGAGAAGTAAAGATATCGAGGCATCTGGAAGGGTAAAAATGAGGGGTAGAAAGTGCTGGTTTGTTGTTTGTAAAGCACAGACGGGCTAGTCCATTTCAATGTTTAAAATGCCACATCCAAACAGCAGCTCATGTTCAACCAACAGTTTCATGCATTAATTCTTTGAAAAACAAAAGATTTATCTGAAAACTAACAACTGACTTTCAAAATTAAATCTCTTCCCTGTGAAAGACACTGCCAAGAGAATGAAAAAATAAGCCACAGATGGGGAGAGAATGTCTGTCGCAGACATTTCTGATAAGGGATTGCCGTCCGAAACACACAGAGAGCTCTCAAAACTCGGGAATAAGGAAACAAGCAGCCCGATTCAAGAATAGGCCGAAGACCCTAGCAGACATCTTTCCAGAGAGGATGCACAGAGGGCAAATAATCATAGGAAAATCTATCTCACATCATAGTGCATCGGAAAATGCACATTAAAACAGCGAGGTACCACTGCTCACCCACTGGAAGGGCCGGAGGTGAGCGCCCTGACCACACCATGTGCTGCTGAGACTGCGGCCCTGCTGGAGGCGCCCAGTGGGACAGCCGCTCCGGCCGGCAGTGCGCGGGTTTTTCAGAGAACCAAACGTACTCCTACTGTACGATTCAGCAGTTGCACTCCTTGGCATTAATGCAGAACTGTGGAAAACTTATGTCCATGCGAAAATGTGCACGTTGATGTCTACAGCAGCTTTATTTATAACGGCCAAAACGTAGAAGCAACCGTGATGCTCTCCTGAGGTGAACAGATACAGAAATGAGCTGTGACCCACCCAGACAAGGAAATAGCGTTCAGTCATAGAAAAGAAAACCCTGTCACGTGCGACAACAGGGGTGGACTTTGAAGGAATCCTGTTCAATAAAGTAAGTCAGACAGAGGAAGACAAATGCCACTAATCTCATTTACACAGGGGTTGGCAAAAGCAGGTTTATAGTTGTGAGTATGCGAAACGCAGAGTTAATAAAGCGTTGGTAATCTTCATAACTGCAGGTCTTGGTCCATACAAATCACTGCAAGCCTGCCCCTGCCCGCCCTGTATATGGAATCTAAAAACAGATAAATAAATAAGTAAACGCATGGAAACCAAGGTCAGGTCGGTCACTTCCAGAGGTGGGGGGTGACAGATAGTGGCAGGGGGTCAGAAAGCACAAACTTCCAGCTGTAAGATAGATGAATGCTGGGGGTCTGAGTGTCCAGCACCGTGACTCCAGTTAACAATGCCGTGCTGCGTATTTAAAAGTTGCTAAGAGAGCAGATCTTGAAAATTCCCATCACATACAAAAAGATTTGTAATCGTTTGAGGTGATAAATATTAACTGACTTATTGTGGTAATCATTTCACAACATGTACATATATCAAGTATTCAAGTAATACAGGGGCATCTGTCAATTATATCTCAATAAACATGAAAAAAAGGAGAGAAAACAGACCAGCAAACATGCTAGACACTGAAATTTAAAATACAATATGATTCACCACAATTTCGATGCAGAAAAAGAGAAATACTTAGGGTATAAATCTAACAGAGTATGTGCAGAACATACATGCTAAAAATTACAAAACGTTGATGAAAAAACTTAAAGCTAAAGAAACAGAGAGATGGAAATGTCCATGTCTCAGAAGACAGCATAGTAAAGATATTATCCTTAAGCTGATATACAGGTTTAATGCAGTTGCTACGCAGACCTCATGAAGATTTTTTGTGGCTATAAATAAGATTATTCTAAAATTTATATGGAAACACAAAAGGGATAGGGAGCAAAAATAATTCTGAAGAAGAAAAATGGAGGAGGAATCATTTACCCAATTTCAGACTTGTTATATAGCTGAAATAATCAAGACTGTGTGGTATGAACCGAAGGATAGACACAGAGCCCGGCAGAACAGAATTGAGAGCTCAGAACCAGACCCGCACAGGCATTTCCACAGAGTTGCAAGAGCAGTTCAATGGCGGAAGGATAGCTTCATGTGCTGGGGCAGCTGGATATCCATCGGTGACAAACTGAACTTCTCTCCACACCCCACACACAGTATAAAAAATTAACTCAAAGTGGACCACTGGTTTAAATGTAAAACCATACAACTTTCATTAAGAGACCGGATAAAAATTGCCATGGTATGGCACTGGGCAAAGACTGCGTAGACTTCCCAGCAAACAAGTGATCCATAAGGGGAGAGAAACGTGGAGAAACCGGACTTCATTGGCATGAGCGACTCTTGCTCTGTCAAAGGCCCTGTTAGGAGGGGAAGAGATAAGTCCCAGAACGGAAGTAAATATTTGCAAACTGTATACACAAGGAAAGACTAATACCTAGAATTCTCAAAAAAAAAAAAAAAGAGAAACCCTGCAAAAACAGTCCCATCAGACAGTGACCAGAGGGGAGAGGGTCTAACAGGGGAAAGACAGGGAAAGGTCAACTCAAGGAACATGTGTAAAGGACCCCTGGACAAGGACAGTGGTGGTGGGGGGATTGACTCTGGACACTGAGGGACGGGTGGGGCAGGGGAGAGTAATGGGGGGGAAATGGGGACAACTGTGATGGAACAACAATACAAAATTAAAAAAACGAAAGTGTGTAAAAGACACGAAAGGACATTTCACTGAAGAGAATACACAGATGGCAAATAAACATAAAAAGATGTTCAACATCATTAGCCATTAGGGAAATTCAAATTAAAATCACCATGAGCTATCACTAAACGTCTTTGAGAATGGATTGAATTAAAAAAGACACATCAGTGCTGGTGAAGATGTACAGAAATTAGATGACTCATGCATTGCTGATGAGAATGTTGAACAATGCAGATACTCTGGAAAAGGGTCTGTCGGTTTCTTTTAAAAAAATTAAACATACCATGACCATATGAGCCAGTGATTATACCATTGGGTATTCATCCTGGAGAAATAAAATCTTATGTTCACTCCAGAACCCCCACACAAATGTTCTTAACAGCTTTAGTCTTAATGGGCAAATACTGAAAACAACCCAGGAATTCTTCAGTGAGCGAGTGGCTAACAAACTATGGTACTGCACCAAGGAATGCTTCTCAGCAATAAAAAACAACAAATTATTCATAAGCATAACAACTTGGATTAATCTCTAGAGAATTCTGCTGAGTTACAAAATGCCAACCCTAAGAAGTTACATACTCATTAATACAAAACTGTCAAAATGACAAAATCATAGCAACACAGAACAGGTTAGTGGTCCCCAGAGGTTGAGGAGGGTTCAGGGGTGTGAGTAAGTGGGTGTGACTACCGGCTACATTGCACAAGGCCACGGGAGGAATCCCTGTGGCGACAAGACCTGACCGTGTCAATGACGACATTCCAGGAGTGGCACTGTACTAGTTTTGAGTGTGTTACCATCGAGGAAAACTGGGTAAAAGGGTACTTGGGGTTTCTCACTATTTCTTATAGCTGCATGTAAACCTATAATGACCTCAAAATAAAAAGTTCTATTAAAAAACAGTTTACTGTACTCACCTGCCCTCCATCCGGCGATTCTGTCTCCAGGCATGTACTCGAGAGAAATGAGAGAGAAAATGCAACATGAGACATGCACGAGAGTATTCATAGCATCTCTTTTCACAAGAGCACCATTTGGAAACCCCCCAGATCCTATCTACTGAAGAAGAGATAAACAAATGGTGATATATGCACATAAAATATCACACAACAATAAAAAAGAACAAACTATTTCTGTATACTCCTACATGGATGGATCCCCCAGATGTGATAATGAGTTAAAGGAGTGAAACACAAAAGCGTGCATTCTGTGTGAGTCCAAGGTCACCAAGTTCAAGGACAAACTCACTGACACACAGTGGAAGACTCAGAGAAGAGGTTCCACTAGGGAGAGAGGCATTGGTCGGGAAGGCGCGCCGTGTCTGTATTGTAATCTGGACAGCGGTGGGACAGTTAGACATAAACATCAAGGTCCAGGAAGCCATGCCTTTACAATGTGTCTCCTTGTTGCATAATACGCCAGAATAAAACAAATTTAAGACACCAGATACCTAAAAACAGAACATACCAAAAATACTGTGCTATTCAAATAACCTGTGTAGGCCGTGGTGGGACTGGTAACAACCCGTGGTCTGGAAGAATTTTTTATCTCCACTTAGAAACGCCATAATGGCTGTCATCAGTGAATCAACAAACAAGTGCTGGCGAGGATGTGGAGAAAGGGGGACCCTGCACTGTTGGTGGGAAGGCAGACTGGTGCGGCCACTGTGGAAAGTAGTATGGAGTACCCTCAAAAAAATTAAAAATGGATCTACCTTTTGACATAGTGATCTCCCTTCTGGGAATATATCTGAAGGAACCCAAAACTAATTCAAAAGAACATAAGCACCCCTATGTTCATTGCAATGTTATTTACAACTGCCAAGACACGGAAGCAGCCCTAGTGTCCATCAGAAGATGAGTGGATGAAACAACTATGGCACATTCGCTCAATGGAATTCTACTCGGCTGTAGAAAGGAAGCAAGTATTACCCTTTGTGACAACATGGATGGACCTGGAGAACATTGTGCTAAGTGAAATAACCAGTCAGAGAAAGACAAATACCGTATGATTTCACTCATATGCAGAATCAAACGAACAAGCCGAGCTAACGAGCAGAGTAGACACAGACTCATAGATGGAGAGCAGATGAGAGCTGAGGAGCGGGTGGAGGGGTTGAGCAGAAAGGTAAAAGGACTCATGGACGTGGACAGCAGTGTGGGGATTACAGGGGGAAGGGCGTCTATGGGGGCTAAATGGTACCAAAAATAAAATAAACATTATTTTTAAAAACCATAGCTTTTAAACCATACTAAATAAAGATAAAAACAGGGAGCAAGGTTATACGCATTTAAAAATAATAATTTTAAAAGATGCCATAAAAGACAAAAGATAGCTAGCTGGATACCCGAAATGAGACTAGACCCTGGGTCACCAATCTGCCTGTAGAACTGAGGGGAGTTTTTGTAGGTAGCGCCCAGGAACGCAGATGTTGGGGCTTAGAACAATTAGCCTCTCTGCAGTAAGCTCCCAGACGGGATAAGCTCCCATATAATAACAAGGAAAATGGAGCTAGTACCAAAAAGCAAAAAGGGAAAGCAGAATTCACTACAAGGACTTATGAGAAGATTCCTGAATGTGATTCTTATTGGAACCAGAATGGGACTGTGGGTGGGAGAGGGAGTTTTCCTTAAAGGATCTCTTGAGGCATTGTTACAGAGGTGCCTCATTTGTGCTGGAAAACCCATGTGCCCACGTGGGCACCACGAGTACTGCTGGTACCCAAGGTCATGCGAATCCACTTTTGAAAGGGATCTGGTACTCTGTATCGAAAGTCCTAAAAGTGTGCAAATTCTTTGACTCAACAGTTGCACACACAGGAGTGTGAAGAAACTGGGATTGATTTTAAGAAAAGATGGACGAGCAGATTTATAAGCCTTTTCCACACAGCTCACTTCTCCCTGCCAGGGGCGGGTATAATCTCCTCTTGAATGCGGGCTGGACTTACTGGCCCACTTCAAACACATAGGGTACAGCAGAAGAGAAAGAATGTCTTCTTCGAAATAAGGTTATGAAAGGGCAGTGACTTCTCCCTTGGCTCGCCTGCCCTGTGATCATGCCCCAGCACAGCCCTGTGGAGAGACCCTCCTGGCCTGGGGTCTGCCGGCCTGGCCACAACTCTGTGAGTGAACTTGGAAGAACCGCTTTCATCCCCAGCCAAGTCTTCAGGTGTGACTTCAGTCCCGACTAATGCCTCGACTACAGCTGGCTAAGCTGTGCCTGAGTTCCTGACCCAGAGAAACTGTGAGGAAACAAGTGTTTGTTGTTTTAGGCTTCTAAGTTTTAGGGCAGTTTGTTACGCAGTGATGGAAAACTAATACACCTTGTGTTTTTCCAACATACTGGCTACCGCTTTGTAAATATTCCTTTTGTTGCCTTCTTCAAATATTCTAATTTGACTGTGGCAGCCGTGGCCTGCTGGGATCACTGATAAAACAGTATTTCCAGGCACATCAGTAACATTAATACCCTTCTCGGGTTCATTTCCCCTAGGACATAAAAAGAATCGATTGTGATTAAATGTAGAGATTTCCCTGGGTTTTCAAGGACTCTTAAGCTCCTTGGAAGAATTCAGATTTATTTTCCAAGGGTGGGAGGTGGAGAGACTTTGTTTTTAAAGTAGCTCCCAGCTTTCAGATGAGAAAGGGAGGGCACAGGTTTTTCCCCAAGAACACCCCGATGGACTTGAGTGTAGCACGCCCAGGGTAACCGACTTTGGACTAAGCGGGTGGTGGGTGGCGGGTTCCTCAAGGACTGGGCACTCGGTGTCCCGGGCTCGGGAACCTGGATGAGAGGGGAATCTCCTTCATGAACATCACCTTCCTTGGGGGACCTCCCAAGCCTTCGTAGCCAAGATGCCACTAGAGCTAGAGCCGCTCAGAGGCAGTGGACAATCAAAGAGGGCCAGTGGCATTAAATGGGGGCAACAGGGACCTTTACTCCTTGGAGGCGTGGGTCAGACTACCAGCCCTTCCCTCGTCTCTGCAGCCTCCTCCACAGATACCTGGGACTGCATACAGCTTTTGGTTCTGTTTTTTTGTTTGTTTGTTTGACAAGCCAGGGAAGGTGGAGGTGAGGATCAAGCCAATTAATTCATAGTTCAATTATGCAAATCTTTTTAAAATGTGACATTATTTACACCTTGAGTTAGGTGGAACAATTGATACCTGTTATAGTTAAAGTAAGTGTGGTGAATATGGAAATAG
>PVKM010039230.1:0-13836 GCA_004027735.1 Carollia perspicillata | reverse complement strand
TTATGATGCTGTGAGGTTTTTAGTCATGAAAAAAATGTTGAGTGCTGACAAATGCATTTTTTGCATCCGTTGAAATGATCCTATAGTTTTTCTCCTTTGGTCTGAGAATGTGGTGAATTACCCTGGGTTTTCAATCAGAGCGACATTCCTGAGCTAACCCTACGAGGCCATGTTAGGGTTTCTTCCTTCACAGGCGTATATCTGCACGTGGTTGGTGTGTGTTCGTGAGACACACTGGTCTGTAGTTCTCTCTTCGCCACGTCTTTGAATGTCTTTGTCAGGGTCTGCATTAGGGTTATACTGGCTTCATAAAACCAGCAGCAACTATTCTCTCTTCTATTTTGAAAAAGCCAAATAAGATTGGTGGTGTTTCTTCCTTCAGTGGTTAATGGAGCTCCCCAGTGAGACCATCAGTGTTCTGTGGGAAGGCTGCGCTGCAAATCCAGTTTCTCTGACAGACAGAAGTTTATGTTTCATTGTGCCATTTTACTTCAGGACTTTGCCCATTGCTCTCGAGTGGCCACACTTGTTGCTGTTGCTCGCAGGCTCTCCTGCTGGCCTTCAGCATCTGCATTGATAACCTTGGACTCCCAGTAGCGGTCGTGCGAGCCCTTTTTCTCTTGACCCCTCTACCTGGGAGTTTGTCAGTCTTGCTGTTTAAGAGCCAGCCTTTGGCTGGTCAGTTTTCTTCACTGTCTGCTGCCTGCACATCTGCGCGTTTCTGCCTCTGACTCTGTTCCATCGTGTGATCGGAGTGAGTGCTCGTTTGCTTGGACACTTGGCTTAGACCTGCCAGAGTGCGTTCTCTCCTGTCACTTTTTCATGGGCCTTGGGCTGCACTCACGCTCTTTACGCACCCGTGCTGCTCCAAACTCTGTGCACTTTTTCTCCTTCCTGGGAATAACCTCCTTTCATCGCTGGTCTTCCTCCCCCAAGACCCAGCTTGAGTTTGGCCCTTTCTTCACAGACCCCCTTTCTACCTATGAGCTGGAGGCCGCATGCGGCGGCAGGAGGAGATGGCTCTGCAGGGTCTGGGGTGCCCTCTGGCTCACAGCAGAGCCAGCTCACCTCCTCAGAGCCCCAGACCGTTTCATTCCACCGGAATCACAGCAGAAACTGGCCACATGTCCCTGAAACCCGGTGTCCCATTTTGTCTGTGGACAAGTGATGCCGTAGCAGTGTGGAAGAACCTGTCAATTAAAGAGTCAAGTGTGTCATGTGAGAAAAGGGCAGAGGAAAGTGCATTTGGGCCTGGCCTGGCCTTGCCACATCTGTGGCGGGGCCTATGTTCTCCATTCAGGGGTGGACCTCCCAGAAGACACAGAGTCTCTATTTCGGCCTCTCCCCCAGGCCTCCTCCGTCTCCCACTTCAAGTTACACATTTGGGTTTCATCTCTGGCAGAAGGGAGCACCCTCCACCAAGGGCGATAGGCATGGGGCTCTTAGGACCACTGACAGCTGCTGGTGGCCACATCCTCATGGGGATGTAGGGCATGGTGGCAGCAGCTCCATGGCCAGCTGCTCACCAGTCCCCAGGAACCCCACTGGGGCATCGTTCTTGAGATGCAGTCAGCGGTGCGCCCTGCCGCTGTGACTTGTCACATGGGGCTTTGGAAGCTGCCTTACTGACCGGCTGCGGTAGATGGCTAGAGGGGCCGGTGGCGGGCTACTGTGCAGTCGTTGGTGGGATAGTGGCAGGGTTCCAGAGGACACCAGGGTGATCATGTTGTAGGCAGCTGTAGTTTTGTGCTTTGCTCCCCACTTGATGAATATCCCACAGTGACTGATGTGAGCAGACACACTTTTGAAAAGAATCCCTGTGAGAAATGGGGCCGAGGCGGGCGCTGCGCACACAGAAAGCAGCAGGGCCCCAGCTCTGGTCCGAGGAGAGCTGGGGCCCCGCTGCCCAACCTCCTTTCTGCTGCAGCTTACCTCATGGGCCTGCACTCTGCTGCTGGTGTGCATTTTGGACTTGGAGTTTAACTTCCATCATCTGTGGGCTTCTGTGGACCGCCGCACGCCAGCCTCCTCCCTGCCACCTGCTCCAGTCTGGGCACGTTCAGGGTTCAGGGCCAGGTCCGCGTCCTCCGGACTGGGTGCGGACTGTTGGCGCACAAGCCATGTGGTAAGCTCTGAGCTGGTTTCTGCTCAGTCTCCCTCTTCCACGAAGCCACTCAACAAGGGGCATGGAGAGAGCCGTGTGAGGGCAGCAGCACCTGGACTGTGCAAGGAAGTTCAGAGGGCAGGAACCTCCCTAAGAGACAGGGGCTGGTGAGGAGCCCTCCATCCTCCACCTGCTGTCCCTCCCTCGGGGGTCCTGCCACAGCTGGGCTTGTGTTCTGGCCCGAAGTCATCACCAGGGAGAATACAGCAGTGTTGGCGGCACCTCCCAGGAGGAAAGCGCCCAGGGGACAGGCGGCTCTGTTGGGGGTGGGCAGGCGTCCACCTGTATGGCATGTAAAACTGCTGTGGCCCCACCTGTGTCCCACTCCATGCCACATCTGGTGCAGGATTCCAGCTGGACGCACTTCTCCTGGGAAACAGGCTCCCAGTTTGGGCTGAGCCTGAGGGCTGGCCTGCGCAGAAAGTGCCCAGTGAGTGGGCAGTATCGGTTTTTAGAGGCTCTTTGTTCCGAGTTAAACTTGCTTTGTTTCTTAGAATTTGAGCCTGTGTGATGGTAAATTATTTTGACTATATTATGTCCTGGGACACCCTTTCGGGAAAATGTTTGTTTAGTTTAAGTTCAGCATGCCCTTGTGCCCGATGAATTAGGGTTTTCAGAGGATGCTCTTTGAGAGAAGTCTTGGCCTATCTCGGAGAGACTGAAGCGGGCTTGTCCTTCTTGGATGAATGAGGAGGGTGTTTCTAGCTGCCCTCCGTGGTAAGACCTCACTCTTCTCTCACTTTTCTCTCTCCTTCTCTTGCTGTGCCCAGCGCAGCTGGAGGGATGAAGGTCCAGGTAGGGAGATGGACTTGGAGCTCCCTGTGGTGGCCTCAATGGTGCCCTGCAGGTGGCCCTGCCCACCAGGCGGCCGCTGCCTCCTGCCCTGTGCTCACACTTGCCCTTCAGTGGAGGGCTGAGCCTCATTTCCTGCCCCAGGGCTATTTTTAGCTTCCGTGTATTTCTGACTACACAGACAAGATTTCCCTGCACACGAGAGGAAACGGTTTTCCGCAGGGATAAGTGGGCGGCGGGGCCAGGATTTCCTGCGCATCGCACAGCGTGGACTGGGGGCCCCTGCAGGGAGGCCCAGGGTGCACTTACATTAGGTGGCCCGGGTTCAAAAGGGTTAAGGAGCTATTTGGGGAAATAGGGCGTGTCCACCTGCGCAGTCCTGATGGTTACTTTTCTTGGTACTCGGGTCCAGTGTCTCAGCACTGGTAACCCCGTGGGTCCGGATGCTGCCTCCAGGACTCAGGGTGGCTCTGAGTCCAGTCTGCCCACAGCCCAGGCCGCAGTGTGGCTCCTGGGGCCACATAGTCATCCCGCCTTCTGAGAGTAATCCTGTGCTGCCAGCGATGCCACAGCCCCACGTGGCCCTGCCCTCTCCTACAGGGCCTGGGCACAGGGGTCTCAGAAGGTGGAGGGCACAATGGGGGCTCCAGGCTCCAGGGGGAAGCAGTGCCCACAAGGCAGCCCTGCTAGAGTGGGCTTTCCAGCACCTTTGCCCACGAGGAAGTCCTCCGGCCCTGGGCGAGGCCCCCTTCTGCACAACTGCCCTCGGCATCCAGCACCTTCCTTCCCCTGTGTACACTCACATGGCCCGGCTGTTGGCTTCCTCGGGAACCTACTCCTTCCAGACAAATCTACAGGTTTAAACCACACACCTGTTGTCCAGCAGGATGGGTCTGAGCATCTGCCATGTTCCCTGCCTACTCAGGTGACAGAGATGGGGTCCCTTTCTTCACACACTGTTGTCTCCCGGCTGTGAGAGCACAGACCAGAGAAGCACATGGTTGCAGGGAGCTCTCCTGCCCTGCCCTGGCCTGCCCAGCCTGGCAGACTGGTGTGCGTGTGCTGTATGGGCTGGAGGGTGGCGCTCACTCACTCGCCCCACGTCTGGGCGCCTGTAGGCAGTGCAGGGACATGTTGGCTGTGGGCGGCGGGCTGTTCTCACCATGCCCCCTCAGAATCCCGATAACGCAGCCCACGGGTTCAACCTCCGTGTTGACTGTATGTCATGGATTGGGAGATGCACATTTTCCACATTTTTAATGTCTCTGCTTGAGAAGAGCCTTTAGGGTGCTGAAACTCCTGGGGTGGCTACATGACATAGTGGCATTTTGGATTCAGTTACAAGTGGTTGTCCTAATGATGAAGGACTGCTGTGGGCAAGAGAACATCCCAGAGCTGGCTGCCTTCTCATGTGGCCTGGATCTGCCCTGTGGGACCCAGATGGGGACCCTGGCTGAAGGAGCTGGCGCCTTTCCTAGGACCCTGCAGGGAGACTTGGGGGTGGGTCCCTGGCCTTGCTGCTCTTGGAGCCAAGCTCCTTCTCTGTGTGTTCTAGGCTGCCGAGCAGGTGGTGTTGGGCAGAGGATGGTAGCATGGGGTCCGCTGAGCGAGGGGCTGCTGGACCTGGCACACCCACTCAGTGGTGAAGCTGGGGTGCCCGGGCAGCATGTGGGGTTCATTCCAAGGGATGCTAGGAGGGGCGGCCACTTATAGAGTGTTGACTGGTGTGGGCAGGATGAGCCACCAAGACCAGTGGGTCCTCCCACTGGCCAGGCTGTCACCTGTAGGCAACCACTAAGGGGTCGGGTGGGGGCGATTCCTGGAGCTTGGCGAGAGGCGGGTAGGGGCAGCTAATCAGTGAGAGCTGAGTTCTCCTCTGAGGGTCATGGGCTGCACACCCAGGCTGCACCCTCCGCCTGCTCATGTCCTGCTAGAACCTGCCTGGTGGGGGGCCAGTTAGAAAGTGAGTTGCCAACGTCACGATGCTCAGAGACATCAGAGGCATACCCACAAATGGGTGTCATCCTGTCTGAGCACACGGGTCTTCTCTGGCCATTTGTCGCAGGTACAAAGGCCTCTACGTACACTTTACCATCACGTCACCCCTGTTGTCTCCAGCAGCCTCAGTGGCATTTGTTACTCCTTTCTAGCACGTGCTCAGGGCTCACATGCTGATCTGGGGGTCATAGTTCTTTAGTCTCTCATTCTGCACCTCATCCCCTACTGCCACCTCTGGTCTTTCTGATCTTGACATTGTGCAGAATCCAGACCACTCGTACTGTGGGGTGCCCCACTGTGGGAGTCTTTGCTGGTTTCTTCCTGTTTATTTTGGGTTAGACATCATTTTAGCAAAACACCTAGGTGACTTGGGGTGTGCCCTGCCTCCCCCTCAGGAGGCCAGCTGCCCGCTCTGACCTGGAGAAAAGGCGATTTCTTTTCACGCAGGCACCCATGGGTAGACCCTCCTGTGACTCCTCTGTTTGGGTCTTTTCCCAATTTCCTTTCCTATCAGATTTTTTTGTTGTTTTCTTTGACTTTTAAGAGTTCATCACGTATTAGGAAGGATAACTGTTATTTATGGTACAAACACTGTCCATCAGTTGGACATTTGTCTTTTGATTTTGCTTCTTGTTTTGCAGAAGTCTCTTCTTTTTTCTTTCTTTCTTTAATTGTAGTTCAAAGTGTCATTCCTTTTAAAAATGGTGTTTGGATTTTGAGTCATAGTGTATTTTTCCGTGCGACCTTTAGCATCAGCCTATCTGGCGCAGGCTGGGTGGGGCGGGTCACGCACGGGTGGGGGACACTGTCGTTTCTGGGCCAACTTGGAGAGAGCGGGCGGCTTCATGGTGCTGAGTCACCCTCCTGAGGACCAGAGCTTGTCGTGGGCTCAGGGCTGCTTTCTGTCTCTGCCAGGAATGATGAATTCTCACAGTTTACAGTTTAATCCTAACGTTTCTCTTTCTTTATGTTGCTATTGTAAATGGATTTCTTCCCTAAATTCTTTTATTGTTTTGTCAGTTGTACGGTCGAGTCCTTGGGTCTCCCGGATGCTCTGTCCTGCTGTGTGCAGATGCGGGTAGTCAGCCCTCTTCTCAGGCACTGGCTGTGCCTCTGTCAGCTTCTCCTTCTGACCTCTTTCCCTGTGGCCTTTGCGACGTGCTCAGACTGTGGTGGGAGCCAGGGCATCTCTGCCTGGGTCCTGGTGGTCCCAGCCACAGTGGGCGTGGCCGAGTTTCTCCACGAGAAAGGGAGCCCTTGCTTGGGGGAGGCACAGACCTCTGTGTGGCGGGTGATGCTTCTAATAACAGATGCAGCAGTATTTAAGGTTGTTGTCAAACAAGAAGTGATAAAAGAAAGGAAACATTTTACTAAAAAAGCTAAATTACAGAACTGTGCCATAAACTGAAGGAACATAGGATAAATACAAACCCAAATTCTATTGAATTCAAAAACATAAATGAAAATGTAAAGATTCTTTGTTTGAATACATAAACGAAGTCATTATCTGATGAGGCTAATTACTTGAGGCAAGGCGGGAGGGATGGGCAGACGGATGGACTGACCACACGGCAGCACTCAGGGGTGAGGGTCTCCCGGTGTAATGGCCTGTCATAGACAGTGAGCCAACTGTTAGGGCAAAGTGACGAATGAGACCCTAAACGTGCACCTTGTGTCAGAATGAAGTTGGACTGGGGCAAGAGTGTTCAAGCACTGTACTGTGCACTCGCACGTGGGCTCGTTCTCCCTGCCGTGTGCCCAGTCAGCATAAGCCCAGGACTCTGGAGACCGGCTAGGGGCGCGTCTGTCCGTGGGCCATCAGGCTGTGGGTGGAGGCGCCTTCTGGGGGCTGTGGAGCTGGCGCAGCTCTCTTGGCAGGGCTGGCAGGAGAGGGTCCTGCCCCCAGACTCTGGCTCCTAGAGCCTCGTCTGGATGAGTCACCTGGTGCCTGACAAGGGCAGACCCACCCAGGACACGCCCTTTTGATCAGCTGGCGGTAAACGGACTGGAAATCAGTTACATCTGTAGAGTGACTTCACCTTTGCCATGCAGTGTTACCTGGTCTTGGAGTGACATCTCGGTCTCCGAGGTCCCGCCCCCATGGGGGAAGGGCGCCCTTGGGTGGGGCCCGGAGGAATCAGGGCCCTGCCTGCTGTAGGATGTCCTGGCAGTTCCTGGCCCATCACATTTTATCATGAATGGCTGTGACTCTTACTGAAGAACTTATCTGTTTTTTTTTTTTACTTTTATTTATTTCTTCTGTAATGGTCTTCCTTCTTAATGCAAATCCAAAATTTTGACTCATATAATTTTCCTTCTCCCTGAAGAAAATGATAAAACGTTACTTTAGGGCAGAGCCCAGGACAGCCTCCACTTTGGGCTAAAATGAGAGTGTTTCTCTAAGATCTAGTTTGTGTGTTTATCTCTTATTCTTATTTTAGTGGCTTTAAAAATAACTCCATGTTAACCAAACATGGGCTGGAGCTCCGAGGAGGCTGGCGTCGGTGTGGCCTCCAGGCCTTGCCCAGAGCTGCTCCCAGACAGAGCCACCACGCAGTCATGAGGACACAGAGCCCGTGTACTCTCAGTGTGGCCGGCGAGTCTGAGGGCTGCCACCTGCATGGGCGGGGCCTCAACGGCAGGGTGCCGTGGTGGGCGGGGCTGACTTCAGAGGAAGTGGGACATGCACACGCTAGCAATTGTTGTGGGTTTGATCTTGGCAGGAGAACATGCCTAAGTGCCTGTGCATGTGTGTGTGTGTGCGTACATGTGCATGCACACAGGCTCGTTTGTGCCTGATTGTTTAAGGGTCTGTCTTCTAGAAGTTTGGAGCAATAACTGACAAAGCCTTTCGGTGCTTCCAGTTGTTCCAGCTGTGGCCTGTGCCCTTTCTCCTGACAGTGCCCCGTGGGACAGTCAGGCGTGCTCCCCACGGTTCTCTCGGTGCCGGCTAGTCCGGAACAGGGACCGGAGGACACATGCCCTGGTTTACCTCACTGAGGACGCGGTGCTTTGTTGTTGAACTGCTTGCCTTTGGTGGGGTAAGATTTGAGGCAAATATGAGGATCACAGACTGTAATTCAATTGTAATGTCAAGAAGTTAGGATTTTCCTGCGTCTTCCGGAAAGCATTAGGGAATTTAAATGGGGGGTTCCATGCCAGGCAGGAAGAGCGTATATGAGGAGTGTAAAGTGTCACATTGAGACTGCCGGTGTGCAGCCCTGCAGACCGTGTTCTCAGCCCTGATTCCATCACCTAGTGTCGTCCTTTTGGCGGGCCTGGAGTCTTGGTGTGAGCAGTGACTCTGGGCTGGGCAGTGCCCGGCATTCCTTGCCTCAGTCAGGTTGAGCCTGTGGGACCACCCCTTCTTGTCACTGGGCTTGAGCCTTGTACTCCCCTAGTTTAATACAATGAGAGTACAGTGCAGGGCCGTGCATGGCACGAGTCCGCCCCCAGCTGAGCTACAGCTGGGCGCTGTCCCCGCAGTCTGATGCCCTGGTTTGGGGTCGGCCATGTCCCTGTGTGGGCACAGGCTTTACCCCTTGTGGGGTGTGGACCTAGGAGTGGGGTTGCTGCTCCACGTGGCGACTCCATGCTCAGCGTTTTGAGGCCCTGCCGGTCGTTCCCACCAGCAGGATCTGAGGCCCTGTCTCCAGTTTCTGCACCCTGAGGCGGGGCATGCAGGTGCTCCAGCACCTGTGGTTTGGATCTGCACTTCCCAAAGGCTGATGTGCTTGGTATCTTTCCGTGTGCTTGTTGGTCATTCTGTTCAAACTCTCTGCCCAGTTCTAACTGGTTGCTGTCTGTTTGTGGCACTGTCTTCTCTGCTCACCTGGGAGGTTGACGATGGAGATGGCAGTGCCCTCCTCATGTGCAGAGTGGGTCCCCCATGCAGAGCGGGTTCCCCACCCCATGCAGAGACACCACTCCCACCCTGAGGCCAGCAAGTAGGTCCTCATCACAGCAGCTTCTGTTCAGGGTGGTGTTAGTGATCTGACCATCTTTTCTTTTTTCTTCTCGTTGCAGCCAGAGCACCTACAGAAGAACTGGCTTCGGGAGTTCTATCAGGTGAGACGTGCTGCTGCGGCGGCTCCACCGGACCCACTGCCTGTGGGATGAACACTGTGTTTCCATGGAAGGCACATGCGTCTGTGTGGCGCGCAGGCTTGGCTGTCCTGCACTGATGGGGGCAGGCGTCACCATTTCTGCTTCACCGCCCAGTTCTTCCACAGAGGCCTCTCTCCCTCCCCTCCTTCTGGCCAGGATTCAGGGCTGGGTGGGGTCTCCTCATTATTGGAGGGGAAGGCTGCTGAAAGCTTATGGGGATATTAGGGTACCTTTTGGGGGGGTCCTAGGGTTGCAGTGTGACCAGACCATGCAGAGGGGCCCCCATGGGGTTTGGGCCGAAAGTGCAGGTGGCTCCCTGGGGAGGTGCTGTCAGGGCCAGGCCGGCTTCCAGCTCCCTCTGCTAAGCAGCTGTTGGCTGAGGCTCCGTCTTCAGGGAGCTGTGCTCTGGAGGCTGGGGGGCTTCTGTGACGTGGCAGACAGGGGCTCTGGTCCTAGGGACACTAATAATTGGCACAGCCCAGGACAGCTCTGGCCCTTCCACGACAGGAAGGATGAGCAAGTTGGCCACGTGGTCCTCGGTGGAGCGTGCGCCGTGCGTGCATGCCAGATCCCGGGTACAGCGTTCTAGAGGCCCTTCCGGGTGGGAAGGGCGTCCCGCTCTGCTGGGGTGGCAGGCAGGTGAGTGTGGCTGTGGCCCAGAGGGCTGTCCCACACCAGGCTCTGGGTTAGGGTGGCCCACACGCAGCCGGTGGAGCGGCCCAGCAGCTCTAGCTCCTGCAGTAAATGCCGGGCATTGTGGGGCCAGCAATGCTGACCCACCTATGTCCCTGCCAGTGCTCAGGGCCCAGGGGCAAGTATCCTGCTCCCCTTCTGGAGGGGACAGTGGGGACCCAGGGGAAGAGACTCGGGGCAGGCCTTGCCATCCCTTGCCCCACAAGAGGTGTGCATCGCCCCGATGTGTGGAGACAGTGTCCCTCCCTCACCCATTGATGTGCACTGTCTGCCAGGGGCCATGCTGGTGTCAGGGGACAGAAGATGGATCCCTGGGGAAGAGCTGAGGCCCAGAGACAGGGGCGTCAGGAAGCAATGCCCTTGGTGATGGGGCAGGTGGGAGGACACCCAAAGGAGGGTCTCAGGAAGTGAGGGGGACCAGGTGTCCCATTGCCTGGGGGTTCCTGGGCACTTCCTTCCCCGTACTCTGCTTTTCCCAGGTGGACGCCTGGTGTCAGGGACCCTGGCCAAGGCCGGGTGGGCAGGCTTCAGCCTGTGACAGCTCCATTGGGAAGCTGTGCTGGGGTGGACAGGCCCACCTCTGGTTAGGGTTGCACAGGGTTCACGTCCCACCTCTGTCCCAGCCATGGGGTGAGAGTCTCCAAGGGTGGCCCGAGCCCTTCAGTCCAGCTCTTGGCTCCCTGGGTCTGTCAGTGTTGGCAAAATGTCTGTCACGTTAAACTGTAGCTTTTGCTCCTTCGTTTTTCTGTCTGTGATTTTCACAGGTGGGCCTCAGGAGGTCCATGTGCAGCGGAGTCTGAGGTTGTGAGGGCGCATCCAGGAAGGGCGAGTGGGCCTCCAGCCTGGCTCCAGGCTGGGAGGGCTCCTGGCAGTGCCCACCCCAAGGGACCCTGTGGGAAGCCTGTTTGGGCGTGGGGGCTGTCCTGGGGAGGGGCCCTGGGAGGCAGTCCCAGGAGTTGTGGGGCATCGTGGCTGTCCCATAGTGACTGTGCCCCGTGCAGGTGCCGGCGCCACCCTGCCATGGACTGCGTGTGTGTGCCCCCAGATTCCTGCTGAAGCCTGAGCCCAGGGGGGTGGTGTCCGACGGGGCCTTGGGGGGGACTGGGGCCAGATGTGGCCATGAGGGCAGGGCTCCAGGATAGGTCCGTGCCCTTGTAAGGAGGGGCAGCGACTGCTGCTCAGGAGGTGCCAGGTGCTGTGGTGCCAGACACCCCTGCCCTTGGGCGTGTCCTGGCACTGCAGAGAGGTGTTCAGACACCCCTCAGGGTGGCCCGGGGGTGGCCTGGGAAGGAAGTAGACCACCTGGGGGCTGGGGTTGCAGGTCAATGGGTGTCAGGAGGGCTCTTGCAGAGGCTGCGTGGAGACCTGCAACTCTGGGCAGGAGCAGCCTTCTGGCCTCTGTTGGGCAGGTCTGACCGTAGTTCTCCAAACCACAGGCAAGGCTGCTCAGTTTACCCATCTCTGTTTCTGAGATGGTGACTTGCAGGTGAGCTTTCGGGGGCAGGCACCTGTCTTGTGTGGAGCCGTGTCCTGAGCACCTAGGAGCGTGTCTGACGCACCGTTTATGCCCAGCGGTTCCTTGTCGAGTAGCACTCAGGAAATTGCACAATGCAGGAGCATATAAATAAGCGTCCCCACTCCCACCCCACCTCTGCTCTGATGTCCACACCCTTGTGTCTAACCGTCTGTGTGGCTGGCGTTTGGCAACCTTCCTCAGCTGGTCGTGAAGAAATGTATTTTTACAGCTCGTGCTTTTTGGGGGGTAAACTAGGAAGTATTTCTAGGTAAATTAATATGTACTAACCATTTTAATGGCTTTGGAGTATTTTATCATATAAATAGGTCATCGTTGAAATTAAATTGAAGTTTTTCTATTGATGAACCTTAGGTTGTTCGAATTTATAGTAATGCTACTGATCCATTTTAAAATTGATACAATGTTGGCTTGCATACAAATACAAACTGAGCAAGTATTGAAGATTTTTTACTGTGATAATAGATATTTATCATTTGTCAATGGGAGGACCAGGAGGGTGCTCTAAGCATCTCAAATAGAGTCTCCTGTTGGCGGTGCTGGAAGGGGTTTGCAGAACAAATGCACAGCTGGCCCGTAATTACTGCCGCCCCTCGACACTTGGTGTCCCTGTGGTCAGGGGCGTTGGCGTCACCGTCGGCTTTTAGAATTCACAGAATTGTCATACCGGAGACACCCCAGTAGGTGAGCTAAACAGGTCCCTGACATTTTTTGCCCATTTGAAAGTCACAATTTGTTGTGACAATTTAGAAAGGACTGTGTTGAGCAAATCTGTCTCCACTGATGTGGAGGAACCTCCTGCTTAAAGAAATTAAAAGCAGAAAACATCTGAAATAGTGGTTTTCAAACCTGGGATATCAGGCAGGACAGGGCAGCATTGGCTGAGAGAGGGGTGGGCCAGCCGCTGGTGGCTGAGAGGCGGTCCCCGGCAGGTCCCCAGCAAGGTAGGAGGGACAGATGTACTGCTCACACTTTCTGGGCTGCCGGAGAGGCAGGTGAACGGGGCTGGGCAGGAGAGGCACAGCCGTGGCCGCGGAGAGCTGCGCCCGGCTCCAGACCCGCTCCCTGCACATCCTCACGGGTCTCGGCAGAGATGGCCCCTTCCTTCGGCTCCCTTCAGGTTTTGTTTGCTCCCCTGTATTGGTGTCTGAGGGCAGGAGACAAATGCTCCCAATTCCGGAAATGTGGCACAGGACAGCGTTACCATGAGAATAAGGTAAATACCATGAACAGCTTCATGTTCGAAGCCTCTGTGAAAGGAGCATGTTTTTGGAAAAACAAAGCACCAGAGAAGAAGTAAATGGCCTCAGTGGCTGTCTCTGTTCAGTTCGGATCTCGCCCAACTTTCCCACGGAACACCCTCCAGGACCAGAGAAACGACAGTTCCACGAACCTCTTCAAGATGGGTGAGCCCTGTGTGCCACTTCCTCCCTCGCCCGCGACACGCCCCGTGCGGCGCCCAAGGGGAGACCGAGATCCTCCATGCAGGAGGTGCAGAAACCCGAACAGGTGAAGTCTGTGTAAGCGCATCTGCATCACATGTCTGTGAACAGGGGACAGACACACGAGCGTGTGTGGGCAGCACCGCGTCAGAAGGGGCTGTCGCCGGTCCCTGGGCCAGACTCGAGGAGCAGAGGGCTCAACCGTTTCCTAGAAGGGCCTGGGAGTCCGCACCATTTGAAGATGAACACCAGTGAGTTGACGTAGTTTGCAACCTCTGAGGTCACTTTGAAAACATCTTTTTTGTGTTAGCTATGAACAGTTGAAACTCACTAAATAACATCTCTAAAAGCACTGACGTTGTTGGATATAAATCCGATGGAATACGTTAGTATCTGTACACTGAAAACTGAAACACTGATGAGAGAAATAAGAGAAGCACAGGGACACCGTGTGCCCTGAGAGGGGAGACTCGCTGTGTTCCCTCGTGAACCCCACTGGCCCGCCTGCAATCGATGTGGTCCTTACCGGAATCTCTGCAGGGCATCTGCAGAGAAGACTGCAGGGTGCTCCCGACATTCACGGGGCGGCACCAGGGCGGGGACAAACAAGACAGCTTTGAGAAGACTCACACCGCCTGATTTCAGGACTCAGTGTGAGTCGACTGCGTCCAAGACACTGCCCTTTTGGCAGAAGGACAGAGCTGTGGACCATGGAGCAGAAAGGGGCCCCATGCAGACAGCCAAGTGACAGTGGGGAGAGGCAATTCATTGGACAGCACGCAGTGTTTTCAGCCATTGGCGCCAGAACAGCTGGATGTCTGCCTGCAAAAAAGGGGTTTTTCTGCACTTTGCAGTATGCACAAACATTAAAATAGGTTGTAGAGCTGAATGTTAAAATTACAAAGGTCTAGGAGAAAATCTAAAACAAAAATCTTTGTGACCTTACATTAGGCAAAGATTTCTTAGATATAACACCCAAAGCACAAGTCACAGGAGCAAAATATTGATGATAAATTAGAACTTAAAATCAGGAGCTTCTCTCTGTGAGACACTGTTAACAAGTGAAAAGACCTGTCCCAGGTGGGGGTGGCAGTACGTGCAGATCA
>PVKM010039229.1:0-13837 GCA_004027735.1 Carollia perspicillata | reverse complement strand
GAAAATGTTCTTCTAGGTGAAGAAAACAAAAAACTAAACTGTAGAGAAGGAACAGCCTGAGGCACAGCGGTTTGTGTGATTTGGCTGACACATCCTGTACTGAAGGGTCAGAGTGGAGAAGCAACTACAGAGATAAATTAAGTCTCCTTATTTTTCACTTGACTGCAGGGTTAGGAGTTTGGATCTTATTCTATAGGCAATATAGAAGCCATTATAGCCAGCATATAAGGGGCTATATAAGTGTATTTCCAATATCCTGTGTATTCCCAGTGTATCTATATACGCCCGATATAGGGAGTCACTAAAATACAGTAGTAGAGATGTGGCTTCTCAACCTCTGAGTATTCATGCCCAATAAAATGAATCTTTGAGCGGCACAGGATTTCAGATTCTTATACATCAGTGAGGTATTTTGTAGGCAAACAGTTGAAGGATGGAATTGTGTGTTTTCTTTCTTCCTTAAGGGATCATAAGAAAAAAATCACAGGGTAAAGGGAAGAATGCAAATCATAATTTAAAGAAACCCCCTATTGGAGTTGATGACAGAGAGATTAAATGAACACAGTTTCTATCCTTAAAGGGCTTTTTTCAGTGAAGAACACAGATAGGTCGACAGATATTTACCACCATGGTTGATACGGCTATGACGGAATGATGGGAAATAATGCATATTTGCAAGGCACAGAGATGAACCCAGTGGAAACAAAACCAGCTTTTGCTTGAGGATGGTTCCAAAGAGGGCGTGACATTTAACCTTGATCTTGACAAATTAATAACAGCTGGAAAAGATGTCCCAGGCTAAAGGAGCAATTTGTGTAATGGCTGGCCTGATCTCTCTTCCCAGCAAGCACCCGCAGTGCATATCACAGCGAAGGAATCACCCTGGAGCACACAGCATGCAGAAACATAGGTCTGCTCCACACTTACTAGCAGTCACATATTTGGCAACTGGCTGAACCTCTCCCAGGCTCAATTCCCTCATTTGAGTTGTTCCTCCCTCTTCAAAATTTCTTGCCCCTTAGCATTCTTTAAATGGTGCATATAAAGTACTGAACAAAATATTGATATGTAAGGAGAGTTGAATGTTACTTCTATTGGGATGCATCTCCAAACATTTATTCAAAAAAAGAAGTATTATCCAATGCCTTGTATATATAAGGCAATAAGATACAAGGTACAAGAAATTGATCCTTAATTAACTTAAAGTCTAGGTGTGGAGATAAGCTACAAATATATGAATCATAAGAAGATTTAATCAAGCCAAAATGAGGTAGACTAATGTAAAAGATAACTTTCCAAATGAATTAAACTGATAATTACGACTATAGGAAGAAAGTACTCTGTAAAGAGTGAAAAAATTAAATAAGAGCTTAAATATTTAATGAACATATTTCCACTCTAAAAATCAAATCTGCTGAAGAGTAGAGACTATTGCTAGTAGGGTGCTGGACCACCATCTCACCAGGAGTAGATGGGGGAGAGATAGAGCCTACATTCCAGATTCAGAGCAAAGGAAGAAAAATGTGCTCAGCATTAATTCCTCTTGAAAATCAACTGGGAATTTTGGGTACCAGTCCACCTACAATTTTCAATTCAGTCATATCCAATAAAACCAGTTTTTTCTACAGTTTTTAAAAAGATTGTTGCTTGTTTGAGCAATGCAATACTGGGATTAGATTTGTACCAAAAAAAAAACTATGAATTGTAACGCACCAGAACCATAACAACAAGCGGATGGAGGAAACCAAGTGGGCTTTAAGACTTAAGATAACCAAAGGAAAGAGCAGTCTCTAAATCACGCAGTTATGCTCAGCTCTAGAATGAGCTGTGAAGTCAAAGTGGTATTATTTGCCTTTTTAAATGATTGGTTTCTTCCTGTTTTCACTTTAATTGATGCTGAATGAATATTGCTGTATTCATGTAAGTTACACTGCACATACAAGATCATTCCACAGTGTCTCAATGCAGTGTCATAAAAAGATTACTACTTTGAGTTAGAAAATGGGCGTGTGAGTCTCACCATGAACAAGTCAATTATTTTGGACATGTTGCCTAACCACTCTGACCTTCTGACACCTCATCCCCAAATTAATGGAGTATGATGAGTGTTCAATGATTCCCCCATATTATCAGAAATGCTTGTAGTCATTGAGTCTTTGGTTTGTGTGCCATATTTGACGAGTAATTATAATGGAAATTATATGGACAATTTTATTCCTGCAGTATTTTAAGAATACTGAGGGCTCTGAACTTCAAGGCTTCAAATCCGCTGTCACTGACAAAGAGAAATTCTTGGAATGCTGAAGGACAGATGTCAGAAAACTGGCTCCTATAAACAAGCCAAAACGCAGCTATTCTAAGAGCACCAGTACACTCACAGAGTCTGGTGGGCGATGGCCCCCACAAGCCCTAGCATTCAATAAATGCTCACTGACAGTTCACAGACTGATGGTCTGGTACACATGCATGAGAAAGCTCTTCTTCTAACTTCCTGAAACCTAGCAAAAGATTTTAAAACATTACACAAGCATAAGTCATAAACCAGAAAAAAACCGAAAGGCTGTTGGAGGAAAATGAAAGGACAGATTTTAAACTTCCCTTAAACCTGGTTAAACGAGGTCCTCCTGACCATGGTGACAACGAACCTGTTTCTGCTGCCTCTGTTTTCAGCTGCCATCACCTGGCACTCTGAAGTGAAGATAACTGAGGAAGGATAAAGACAGGAAAAAGGACTTGGCTGGCTTTAGATAAAGGGTCTATTAGGACTCCATCTGTAAGGCAGGGACATCACAATGGGTGTTTTTGGTCAGCCCAGACATGATGTCATTTAGTGATGCCAAGCTAGTGACCTCTCTTTACAGAGTTCACATGGAGTTAATTCTGTTGGTACCAGCACTGTTGGCTAAAGAAAAGGGGGGATTCAGCATCCATTTTGGATATTACAGTACAGTATCCCCCAAACATGACAACATTGGTTGACCAACACTATGTCTCCCATCAAAATGCCAGAAACACTGCTTCAGAAAATCATGTCAAATGGACTGTATTCCCCCTAGATGCCTCTTTGAAATGAAGCCATGGGAGAGCTGTTTCAAGGACAGTTCATGCGACCTGCACCATCTTCACATCCCAAGTCACTCCCCACCCCCACATCGCATTCTCAGCCCCCAGAATGCAACCATATTACAAAATGAATACAAGCATACCTTGTTTTACTGCATTTTGCTTTATTATGCTTCATAGATATTACAGGGTTGTTTTTTTTTTAACAAATCGAAGGTTTGGGGCAACCCTACATTGAGCAAGATTATTGGCACCATTTTTCCAGCAGACTCAGATTATGGTTAGCATCTTTTAGGAATAAAGTATTTTAATTAAGGTGTGCACATTGTTTTTTCTTACACATAATGCTATTTCACACTTAATAGACTAGAAGTGCAAACATAACTTTTATATGCACTGGGAATCCAAAAATTGTGTGACTCACTCTACTGTGATATTAGCTTTATTGCAATGGTCTGGAGCTGAACCCACAATTTGTCTGAGGTGTGCCTGTAGTCTCCTTTCTCACAGAAAAGACAAAACCATCCTATGGCACAGAAATCCACACAGTCTAGGTCATGGGTTGGCAAACGTTTCTCTTAAGTCTAAGTGTTTTAGACTTTGTGGGCCTTATATCATCTGTGACAACAATTTGTCTATTTATCTGCCTCCTCTTCCTCCTCCTCCTTCAAACCTTTAGAAATGTAAGAACCATTCTTAGCTTGCAGGCTACAGAAACACAGAACTAACCAGATCTGGCCTTTGGACAGCTGTTGGCCAGCACCTAACCCAGGTAGCAAAGTATTAAAGAGCGATAATGGCAATACAGGATTCAGAACGTAAAACATTGCAAGGATCTGTCACTCTCACTGTAACGATAAGAACAAGTTACAAAAGCTACAAAGTCAGAGCTGTTACAATCAGAGAACTTATTCAAAATCCTAGGATGATAAAACCAAGTAAAGTAAATTCAAGATTGTAACAAGTCCTCCTGGAAGTGAAGTATGTCTCTGGCGATTCTGTCTATGATGCCTGGTAAGAGGACCAAGAATTCGCCATTGATGAGTAAGGAGAAAACAGATAAAAATGTAATGAAGTTATAATAGAGTGAGCTGATGTAAATATTTGGAACCACGAGGCACCTTAGCCACAGAAGGAGTCTGCACATACTGCCAATATTCAGGATGAGAAGTGAGAAACCCCTCTGAGCCACTGTAAGTCCACGCCAGATAGAAGGAAGAAGTTCAGGGTAGAAGGTGCTGAGGCTGGAGATGAGGCCAGAGATAGAGATTTCCTTCCAAGCCTTGGTGACAGGATAAGTTATCTAAAAGCTGCACAAAGCAGAAGGAAGACAATAATCTTCCCCAAAACAGAGATTCATCTTTGAAAGAAAAGAGAACTCTCACAAAAACCCCAAGTCTGACAGACTGTAATGCAGAGAGATCACCCCCTGAGTTTGAATAGCTGCAGGTGAGTTGCAAACCACAGAGAGCTCTCCTGACCCTCCCTGGTGCTCAGATCCTTAGCCAGCTGATGAGAAGTTCCTAACCCTGATCTTCAATCATTAGAAGTCATTGGTGTTCTAAGTCTAAGTAACTCAAACATAAAGCCCAGACCCAGCTCAGCTACAAATAGACTGACTCAGGCTTCCTTAGGTGTGTTAGAGAAAGAGGTGTGTGACTTTTTCTGGGGAAAAAGAAACATTATTTAATTCTATGCCCACCGTTATTTACATATAATATCTTATATAAAATAACAAGAGATATGTGAAGATTCAAGAAAATGTGAAGACAAGGTAATAAAGAGTCAAGATAAAAAAGAAGCAGGTCAAAGATGGCACAGATAGTGGATGTATCAGACAGAGACTTAGATGTTGTGAAGGATCTAGTGGAGAGCTGAACACGTGCTTAAGAATGATGGTCATCAGAATAGCAAAATGGGAACAACAAAAATTAAAGTAAGTATGTAATATGATATTATAGATAAAAATTTAATTTAATGGGGATTATTGGCAGGCAGGATTAGCAAAAGAAAAAAAAATCAATGAACCTAAAGACAGAGCTATTGAAATTATCTAAATGGAAACAAAAAGAGCAAAGAAGCAGAAAAAATCATACAGGTTAGTACGTCATCTGTGGAACAAGATGAAAAGGTCCAACCTACACATAATTGGAGTTGCAGGAAAGGAGAGAAAGAATAGGACAGAAAAGTATTTGATGAGATTATAGACAATAATTTTCAAAAACTGATGAAATATATCAACTCATAGTTCCAAGAACCTCACTAAATCTGAAGCAGGACATAAATTAAAAAACAAAACAAAACACAGCTAGACTCTCCATACTCAAAATGATAAAAACCAAAGATAAAGTCTGAAAAGTAGCTAAAGGAAAAAATAGAGACACTATATATTGGTATACCAAGGTAAGATTGATGGCTGAGTAGAGGAATGAAAATTCATTTATTCCAGAACAATTTGTTAAAATTCCTAATCCCATATAATTTACTTGCCTGCATTATCTAACAATTACTGAAACAGGAGGGATGTAATTTCCAAACCTGACTGTGTTTTTATTTCTGTTTTTAGTTCTATTAGTTTCTGCTTCAAGTATTTCAAAGCTCTGATTTTAGGAGCATATACATTTAGAATTGTTTTATTTTCTTGGAGGATTGAACCTTTATCATTTTGAAATATCTGTCTTTACACCTGGTAATGTTTCCTGTTTTGAAATCTACTTTGTCTATTGTTAACATAGCCACTCCAGCTTTCTGCTGATTACTTTAAAGATAGGAATATATTCTAAAGTTAGTCTTCCAATTACTCTGTACAGTAGGCAAAAGGTCTTCATTTTTAGTGAAATGCTTTCATCAGACATTTAGAAAATAGATCCATTTTCACTTCTTCCAAAAGTATTATGTACTATGAACTTACATGAGAAAATCCCAAATGATGACAAGGCAGCCATACCTCTTCCCATTCTTCTGCACATATGATTATATTTAATACTAACAATAAATATAAATTAGGTACTATTATCACTATAGATGAGGGCATTTGGGCTTAGAGAAGGTAAATTAATTTGTAGTCTGTCCCTTTTTTCTCTTTTTGATACCATGACTTCCTAGGATTACCTGCTCTGACTCTCAAATTAGTTTATCATCTTTTGAATCCATGACTTTCCCATTCTGTCTATATTTCACCAAAGCCAGGAAAGACATCCTAGACCACCTAGGGCTTAGAGTTCAACAAGAAAGGTTTCAGGAAGATCCAGACACCTGGCCAAAGGACATTGCTAAGAGAACACCTCTCCCTTCTCTGCACTTTTATTTGAATTTTCACAGGGATCTGTCTGTGCCTGGGTCATGAAAATGGAATGTTGTAAATGGGAAACTTTCATTCCAGGCCAGGAGAAAGGTGTGCTAAAGATCAAACACACATATGCACACCCCTCAGGTGCAAAAAGAACAAAGGAGCAAAAATGCCTTCCATGCCAAAGTGGAAAGACAGTGTACAGAAGAGATACCTTTCAAATCTAGAAAGAAAAAAAAAAAATTACTTAAGCTTGAGACCATGAAGATAGATAGTCCTGAGAATAAACCAGGATTGAAATGGGGAAGACAATGTTAGACTCAAAGGCAATGAGTAGAAATTCATAAAATACAACAGAATATTAAGTTCCGTAGTAATTCAGTGGCATTATTTGGCCATTCATTCATTTAACAGTCATTAGCTGAATAATTTACTACATGCCAGGCACTATGCACATATTTCTGAGTTGTCTAACATTGTTCCCATCACAAAAAGACCACTGAGTAATTCTGAATAAAGGTCACTACTGATATGATAACCTGGGTCACTGGTATATTGATTGATGGAAGCTAAGCCCTACTGAAGCTACTTAGGTCCAAGGTTGAGCACCTGGAAGCTAGTTTTATAATCTAATCACTTTGTCTCCCTGCTCACCCACATGGCCCCTAGAGACACAAACCCCTTTTCTGAACACTGTGATATACTGCCCAGACCCCCCTTCGGCTGTGCAGCTGGCAGACATCCTTACCTCTCAATCCCCCTTAACAGTACCTCTGCTGAAAGGAGCTGCCTTGCCGGGGAGCCTGTCCCTGTGTGGAGTAGCCTCCATCGACAACTGCTTGATGCCTGAGGATAAAGGCCTATTCCTCTTGGTCCAATTCAGGACAACTCAGAAGGATCAGGTCATCTGCAGCTTCCCTCCAGGCTGGGCTGAGGATTTTGTTGAGGCTGCATTGCAACATGACATCTCCCACTTCCTTCCCTGCCCTTCCACACGTATCGATTCTGAACACACACTGTAAGAAATCATCTGCAGGCTAACATCGGCATCAGATTGTTTCGAAGAAACCTGACCTGCCACGCATTTTCTACTTTGGGTCATCGCCTCTGGAACCCAGTCTGTTCTTCTTCTTTGTTCTTCTATCCCTAAGTAGCCTTAGTCATTGAAGTGTTTTTGCCTGGTTATTTCAAATGATCTGTTCTGTTCTCTACTTCTTCCTTCCTACTGTCTCCATCACAGGCTCACATCCCCTTGTTTCTGCTCAGAAATTCACCTCTTTTTAATTTTAGCTATGGAGCCAGCTAGAAAATCTACATTTCACACATCAAGGCTTATAAGAGTCTGCCATGGGGAGCAATTATTTGGATAGAGGCAGCTACCCCAGAAAGTGTTTTCTCTATCTCACGCTTTCTCCTTAATATGATAGTGTTTAGCACATCGGGGTCACTTCTATGTGTCAAACTCTTCTTAATATTTTCTGTATATTGAGTCATTTAATCCTCATAATAGCCTACAATGTGGAATAATTATTTTCATCACTTTAAAGATGTAAAAACTGAGGTACAGGGAGTAAATAACTTGCCCGGGATTATCCAATGACTACTTGGCCAAATCCAGGCACTTTTTACATCAGAGCCTGAACTATTAACTAATGTGCTAGAAGGCTTAGAGTCAGAGCCATATGATTTTGTACCTAGCATATAAGGTCTTTACTCAACACTAGATTACAAAGTCTTCAAAAGTCATCCCACATCTTTCTTCTCTTCAAGTCCCAACAGTATAGACTGTAGGGCTGGGTCCTGGGAGGCTCTTAATAAAACTTGCTGAGTGATGGGCTCCACCCACCTTGTTAATGCTCACTTCACAGCCTTTTCCTAGTGGTATGACATTCCTTCTCTTCATTAAATACTGCTGTGAATAGGTTTTCACCCCCTTACCCCCACCTCTGTTTCCTAGAGTTTTCCAGTATCATGTGAATATTTAGAAAATGCAGGTGTATCTTTTAGTTATTCATTGACTTACTTAAATGGGCCCACCAAGTGCCACACAGCTAAAACAGGGCATAAAATAAGTCTGTCTCTGTCTCAGAGGAGACCACATGGCTTTATGGGAGAGAAAACATGTAAGCCAAATGTAACATGTAACAAGTTCAGTACACAACATCCACCATCTCCCACCACACATCCACCCACCGATCAGCATCTGTACTCAGTGATGAACCTTCCCTGAGTACAGGGAAGTAACCTTCCCTGTTACTACACATGACCAAGATGTGCCGCAGACCAAGGCCAACCCTTCACCTTGTGTACCTCATCAGTTCTCTCACCTACCCAGGAGTCTCACTCCAGAAATCAACACTCCCTCTCTCCTATCACCAAATTCTTCTTTCTGTTGAATCATTCCCTCCAGCATGTAATTATGTTATTCTACTTTCCAAATTAGAAAAAAAAAACATCAAACTCACACACACACAACAAAAACTCTCTCTTAAATGCACCCTTCCTCTCCAATCATCCCTTATTTCTCAGTTCGATTAGGCTTCTGCTGCATTGAAACCACCTCATTGAAATTATAAGTGAGCTCCATCTAGCCACGTTCAATTCTCAGTCATCTAATCGACATGTTAACAGGCTTCCTACTTGATGTGTTAACAGGGCAGGTGACTCTACAAATGCTCCGCTCTATCTGTCAGGGTATTTCCTTTAAAGAACTGAAACCATCTACTTGGAGTCTGTACCAATTGGCTCTGGCTCTGACATTGGGGCCATCGCTGAATCAACCTACTCGCTCTTTCAAAGGCAGACTTTCCAGTATCTGAAGTCAGCTCCATGTCCCCGCAGTGACATCCTTTCTGGCTAAACATCACAGGTACTTGTTGTGTTTCTGGAAATTAATAGTCAACACTAACCTGGACGCAAGGAGGAAAAGATTGGTGAAAAAAAACCTATTTGTTTGTTTGTTTATTTAATTAACTGATGTTTCTGGAGTGTTGTCCATGTGTCAGGACCAGTGCTGTGCACTGGGGTTATAGCAGTGAACAAGACAGGCATACTACACTACCTGCCTTCGGGGAGCTCATAGAGTAAATTCGGTTGAAAAGGGATAACACTCTAGGTTGGTCTGGTGTTTTATAAACATTAACTTTACATTTAGTGGGGTCGTGTAATGAATTATGACCTAACATAATTTTTCATCTTCAAAACACCTTTTCCCTGCCTTCCCTCATTTCCAAGCCAGACGCTGGAGAAAGATGACAGAAAATAATCCAAAAGGAACAATGAGTCAAGTACATTTTTTAGTTCACAGCAAAAGTAATAGTCTTGAAAAATGAACCATAGCCAAGCATTGGGGACATGTCTCAAAACATAAGTTTTAAGTAATAAGAAAAAAATCTGTACAACTCAGAACATAGAATCAATATAAGCAACCTAAAATGGGAAGCAGAACAGTGGATAGTTAGGGAAATTCTAACCTCATCCACTGACCTGTCATCCAAGTCTGCAAAATAGTTTTGCATTATTTCTATGAGGCTCAGGGAATAACTATTAAAGGTCATTTCCTATTCCCAGGCAAGGACATTGGGATCTCTGACACTAGTGACGTATAGAGTTTCATAGCTGCCACCAAGCAGTATTGAGGGAATGCTTGTCCCCATATGCACAATACCCCTTCCTCTCCCTTCCATTCTCTCACTAGTCTGAATATTACTACTCAAGATCCTGTAGCAATAACAAACTACATTTGAGAAAACAGTATACCCTGGATACTGGATAACTTACTTGCTTTGCGTCTAAATTTCCCCATCTGTGGTAAGTGTATCAACTTCACAAAGTTGCTGAAAATATTGAATAATATATGAATTTAGAGGACTTAGCTCACTGCCTCCACTACAATAGTCAATCCATTTTACGTATTAGTAGTAGTAGCTTTACTTGTTTATGGACTATTCTTTAGTTTAGTCCAATAAGAGATCTGATTATCATTCACAGCTCTAAGAGAATTGATGGGAACACTTTAAGCAAGGAAGGACTGAGCTAAAATAGCTCATTTTCCTCTGGAAAGATAATTGCTTCTATTAGGTTTTCTGCTCATCAGCTTGCCTTCGCTTTGTTATTGTGAAAGCCCCATAAAGGACATCTGGGAAAATCCCATCCCACGTCAAAGCCTCCAAACTGACTTTCATGTCTCCTGCCTTGTCCCTGTCTCGTACTTCTATGTAGCCACAATAGTGGCCCATCTGTGATAGCACCAGGTCATGCCCCCATATAAAATCCTTCAATTACTTTCCATTACATCCCTGAGGCAAAGGTCCAAGCTCCTTAGCAAGGCAAATACAACCTTTTATTATCTGATCCTGTTCCCTTTCAGTATAATCCCTGCTCTCCGATCTGTGCTTATCTTTCCTTGCATAGAAAATCTTGGTCTCTGTCTTTGTACCCGTGTTCATGCTGTTTTTCCCGCCGGGAAAGCCCTTATTCTTTTCTATGATTAGCTTAACTCATCCATTTTTTTTTAAAGACCACATGTCATCTTTTACATAAACCCTTAATAAATAAACCCCCTGGGTTGGGCTGTGTTCCTCCCTGTTGTGTTCCCTTCAATCACATTCCTGCAAAATTTACCCTAAGTATGGTTATAGTTTTACCAGATTGTAAGGTCCTGAAAAGGTGGGACATGTCTTATTTTAAAGACACATCCAGTGTCATAATGATTTACACATAAGTAGTAATTGAATAATAATTTTTAAAGGACTGGGCTGTGCATCAGATAACCTAATATTTGGTTCCACCTCTTCCATTAGTCACATTATTTTAGTTAAAAAGCTACAATTATTGGTGGTTATTTCCTCCCGTCTAACATGGGAATAATTCCCTTAACTCCCCACCACCTATCTGCTCTCCTCAAGAGTTACTGGGGAAAAAGGTAAAACAAATTAAATAACCCATGTTATTTTAAATAATTACAAGATAATATGCAAACACAAAATATCTCTAGAGCAAATATTTAATTTGGTTGAAACCATTTTAGATCACCATAAAAATATGTCACAGATGTAATTTAATCCTTATCCCTTTCAACTGGAATTAGGAATAACAACAAAATCAATCACAGAACTTGGAGCTTCTCAGAGTTTGCAAAACTCAAGTAAATGAACTGTAAACTTAGAAGGTTCTTAATAATTATCCATCCCTGTTTGTAAAGGGGGTGGTTCAGACATTCAGAGATATTATGAGACTGGCTAAGGGTTACTCCACTGAATGTGTAAGAACTGGGCCTCAAGGTTCCCTGTCTGGTTCTCTCTTCGATAAACCAAGCTAACTCTAGATGAGAGGTCTATTAATTCATGAGTGAACAAAATCCAATGTAGAATTACTTGAATGTTTTAGGTTTTGGAAATTCTGCAATCTTTTGTAATGCCATAATCTAAATCAAATAACTTATAAATGATTCACAAATACTCTATTAAGAACTGATACAACTGAGAGAAGGTCCCAAAGATGCCTCCTCCGAGGGCATAAAGTTTGGGACAAATTTACCTCCTGAGCAAATAGTGGTCACATCTTGTAGAGCTACTAAGAGTGATTGGAAAACAGAGTACATTTTTCAGTGACCACTGCCTTTGCCATGGCCGTCAGTCCCTACCCACTGCCCAGCCCATTCACCACCTTCTCACAGAGCAGCCAGATTTCCCCAGTAGAAGGAATCCTGTGCTCAGCCCAGTCAGTCCTGGGTGCCTTCTGAAATAGAAATTCGCAATGAAGGGCTCAATTTAGCTTGTGCAAGGAGCTAGAAAGCTGAGGTTGAACATCTGCTCTTGGTTAAAACTTTCTGGCTTCCAGGAGTTGTTTGTGTGTTGAGCCCCTGTGGAAGCCAAAGTGATTTTTGACCATTCATTAAGCAGATTGTGGTTGGCAACGTTCAATCATTTATTTTAACCAAGTGCAAGGTATTATTCTAGGTGCCAAGAATAAAGAGAGAATAAGACAAATGAGGTTCTGGTTCATGCCTGGCTTGTTTGTAATGAGTTGTTCATTTGTTTATCTACAGTAGATGTGATTGTAGAGATCTGAATTTTGGTTCAAATTTTGCCATTAACTATTGAAAGCCTATGTAACTCTCAGCTCGAGTTTATACATCTATAGAATAATATAATAATAACTATAATCTCCATTTACAGGGTATCTATGGAGATCAAATAAAACCCTTGGTTTTTCAGTTTTCTGAAACACTTGAAGAGTTATAAAATAGTATGTAAAAGCCTTACTATATGTATTTCCCAGGGTCTAGCTTCAATTATTTTTTCCAGATGTATTGACTCTTGCCTTCCCACAAGCATAGCTATCTTCACTCTCCCCCATTAAGCCATGCATATTCTTACCTTTCATTTTTTGTTTCTGCTCTTTTCCCTTCCTAAAATGCCTTCCTATTATTTCTAATGCTGTGTTTCAGAGGTAGGAAAACTTCAGTTCCCATGGAGGCTAAGCAGGTAACAAAAATTTAGCAAACACTGCCTCATGTTAATGAATAAGGATTTAGAGGACTGGTAATTTAAAATGCTCATTTTCTATACTTGATATCCACTGCTTATTAATTACTTCCAACTGAAAAGCAGGCTCAATAGGACCGTAAATATTGATATAGTTGATGGTATCTCCTAGGTCCCTTCACTGTTGATATTCATTCTTTCTTTTCTCTTTTTGTTCCTTAGACTGGACAATCTCAATTGACCTATATTCAAGTTCCCTGATTCTTTCTATAATCATTTCAAATTCATTGTTGGGCTTCTTTCATACATTTTTTAAAAGATTTTTATTTATTTTTAGGTAGAGTGGAAAGGAAGGAGAAAGAGAGGGAGAGAAACATCAATGTGTGGTTGCTTCTTGCATCACCCCTATTGGGGACCTGGCAGGCAACCTAGGCATGTGCCCTGATTGGGAATCGAACTGGCGACCCTTTAGTTCACAGGCCAATGCTCAATCCACTGAGCTACACTAGCCAGCACTCTATCATAGATTTTAAATTTCAGTTACTATACTTTCCAACTCCAGAATTTATATTTGGTCCTTTTAAAGATTTGAAAATATGCTATTTTTCTAACTATAATGAAATAAAATTAAAATCCAATAACAGAAGGAAATTTGAGAAATTCATGAATATGTAAAAATTAAATGAGACACTTCTAAATAACCATTAACCAAATAAATGCATAAGTAAGTAAGTAAATAAATAAATAAAATAAGAAAGTGCTTGAAAAAATACAAAAACAACACAATATGCCAAGAAGTATGTGATGGAGCTGAAACAACATCTTAAATCTATAGCTCTAAACAACTGTATTAAAAATCAGAAACAACAACCAAAAAACCCATCTAAAATATTCTAACTCTACACTTAAGGAACAAGAAAAACTTAAGACAAACTCTAAGCAAGAAGAAGGAAGAAAGATTAGATTGGGGATAAATGAAATTGAAAATAGAAAAACA
>PVKM010039228.1:0-13834 GCA_004027735.1 Carollia perspicillata | reverse complement strand
AATGGAATAGCAATGGGTTTATGTGGTAGGGTTGCAAAGTAGAGATGAACCAGGGACAAGGAGGGGAAGACCTTCTTTATTCCACCAAAAAGAAACCCACTGTTTGTTAGCATCTCTGACCACCAGGATTCCCAAGTTAGCAGAGCTGGGTTTTAGCACGGGCTATTTTGAGGTTTCAGATGAAAGGCAGAATAAAGGAAAAAGCCCACTGTCACAAGCACTTATTGAAGTATTGAACAATTTGAAGAGCAACGCATTATGCTCAGTGCTATGGTAGATATGATTAAAATGATACATAAAGACACTGCCTTCAAGAAATGTGAAGTTCAGTGGGTATGTCAGGGCATTCTTGCTGGGTTCACTGAAGAACTGAGTATCTGTTTTGGATTACCAAGTCACTGAGATGCAGAGACTTGGGGTTTCTGTGGGGAAGGTACATTTAGACAGAGCCTACAGAGTTCCAAAGCCTGGGGCTATTTTCTTCAAATTTATACAAATGTAAAAGATAGAGGTTGTTTCTCAGGATCAAGGGCAAATGCAGAATTAACACAGGTTTTCCAACTCTAACCCATCAAAAAACGTTCTGAAGAAAATACTTTGGAAGTGTTCAGTGTGTGCATATTAATAAGGGAAAAGGTGTGGGAAAGAAAGAACCAATATTGGAGACAACAAAGGGGTAAGGAAAAGGGATCTAAAATGGTTAAACATAGATATAAATTTTTAAAAGTTTTAACCATAAACAACTTTTAAAATTAGAGGACAAAGGGAGCCCTCTTTTAGCTGTTGACCCGTCCATTCCTCCCCGATGCCCCAGAGGATATCCATGAGATATGCCACACCAGTGTCACTAACAGCCCCTGGGAGCTGTCATACACACACAGCAGTTGGCATAATCATAATCTAGTCCAGGCCATGTTATTGTAAGCCCTGTGGATAATTGGTTTCACAGGGCTAAGCTTTGTCAGCATGGGTTATCCCGGATGGCTGGGAAAATACTCTAAACCTGGCAGGTGCTAGATGTCGAATCACACAAACCTCATGGCATTTATGAAGCTACTCCCATTTGTAGCACATTTTCTTGGTGACAAAGTTAAAAATATAAGTCAAAAAATAAACTGATCAAATTGACAGAAGTTCAAGGCTGATCTCTCAAAGTCTGTAGTGAATGCAGGCCCTGCTGCAGGGGAGGAGGCTGTCCTTTGAGTACAGGTCCTGGAGCCCTGCTACTGATGCCTGGATTGCAATTGAGGTTACTTTTTTATTTACACTCATAGCTTTGGGGTAATTTATTGTCAATCTTACACAGATCAGGAAGGGATAGAGACCAGAACTTCAGGTTTCTGAGGTGATAAAATAGGCAGACTCATTCTACTGTAGAGCTACTTCTCTGAAGCCTTTGTGGGGACTGTGCTGATAAAATCTTCAAAAATTTTTCAAGAAACATTTCATAATAATCCTTGCAATTTCAGGGAAACAAGGATTCTCCTTTAGAGATTAAAAATGCCATTAACAGCATCACCTGAATCATGAATAAGGAGCATAGTAGGACCTGAAGTTTTCATTATCATATCATATCATATCATCATTACCAACCTAGAGAAGTCGTGATGCCACAATAACTAGAACTATTTGTACCTTATAAAGCACTTTCATACACTCAATCCCAAATGACCATCAGCTTCACCTAAAAACATTTCCAAGAAGATTTAGCCAACTCTCTGCTCAGGAAATGTCAGAAAAGAACTTTCTGGACACTGCAAAGGGCAACTGGAATTCTCTATGTAAGACATGAATGCACCCTTAAGAGCACACTTTTTAGTATGTAGTTGATGAGAATTTGGTGACAAACCAAATTTCTCATATAATTACTTTAGCTACAATAAGACCTAAAATATTTCTGTTTGGCTTGTTTATTCTGTACAAGAGATCAAAAACTATTTCCCTAGTATTCATTTACAAGGAGGTTTAATAGGCTATTTTGACTGTGTAATTTTTAGTAAGTTAGAGTAAATCTGATTACATCAACAAGGTACATAAATCCTAACATTATTACTTCAACAAAATGTCCTGAATATTTATAAATTCTCCTTTAGCACCAGAAGCTGAAACCCCAATTACTTTTAAATATGATAGAAATCCGTTTTCTAAAACCGTCCTAAAGTCACAGGAATAGTGATGAAATAACAAATTTATTTTCTGTATCTTTGGAAAGTTACCAAATTGCTGGATGTACAATTACCATCAGCCAGCTGTTTGCTTCAATTAAAAAGGAGCAAACACATTTATCTCTATATCCATTTATAAATTAGATCATCTCTTGCATTTAGCCCTTGTTTATTTGTGGTGAAAATCCAGAAAGATATGAGAAATTTCAGATTTCAGTTGTACAGAGCAAACCTGAACCTGTGATGATTGAAACCCTGTTTAGCTCAATAGCTCCAAACAGGTGGTCACCCCATGACAAACAAACCTGAACAAATATTTCCTTCAGTAAATATTTCCTGGTGGCAGAAAAGATCACGGATCATAAATGTGACTGCTTAATGTAAGGCACACCAGATGGAGCCCTCAGAGGGTGCCACTGATGATGTCTTTATTACTGCCGAGAGGGAGCTTCACTGCAGGTGTGCTTTTTTTGTGGGCATTACACTCCAGAATGCAAGTTGAACAACAGCTTCTTAGGGCTCCATATTCCCATTTCAGTCATTCGGAATAGAAGACTTACCTTCTTTCCTACTCTAGCATTGTAGAAACGAATTTAGTTATTGATGCATCATCCTAAGCTTCTCTGAGAGACTCCTGCTTCCTTGCTGTATGAAGAGTAACAGAAATGTGCTACTCTCTATCGTGAATATGAATAATGGTTGCACAATTGGTTTTGACTTTATGTGATATATATTTATTTAAAAATATATTTTATTGATTATGCTATTACAGTTGTCCCATTTTTCTTCCCTCTATTCCTCTCTGCCCTGTACCCCATCTCCCACCATCATTCCCCCACCTTAGTTCATGTCCATGGGTCATACATATAAGTTCTTTGGCTTCTACACTTCCTATACTATTCTTAATCTCCTCCTGTCTATTTTCTACCTACCATTTATGCTACTTATTCCCTGTACTTTTTTCCCCATTACCACATTCCGCTTCCCCACTGATAACCCTCCATGTGATGTCCATTGCTGTGATTCTGTTCTGGTTTAGTTGTTTGCTTAGTTTGTTTTTGTTTTGTTTTTTAGGTTCGGTTGTTGATAGTTGAGTTTGTTGTCATTTTACTGTTCATATTTTTTATCTTCTTCTTTTTCTTAGATAAATCCCTTTAACATTTCATATAAGGGCTTGGTGATGAGAACTCCTTTAACTTGACCTTATCTGGGAAGCACTTTATCTGCCCTTGCATTCTAAATGATAGCTTTGCTGGATAGAGTAGTCTGGGACATAGGTCTTTGCCTTTCATGACTGTGAATACTTCTTTCCAGCTCCTTCTTACCTATAAGGTTTCTTTTGAGAAAGCAGCTGATAGTCTTATGGGAACTCCTTTGTAGGTAACTGTCTCCTTTTCTTTTGTTGCTTTTACAATTCGCTCTGTAGGGTAAGTGGAAGCACTCTGGCTTCCTCATCCAGGTGTCTGGATAGCTAAGGGAAGTGTGTTCTCATCACCTTGGAGGGGCCTGATAACCAGTGTTCTCATAGCCTTGAGATAGGGTTCAATAAACTGTTCCCATAACATGAGGTGAGTTCGCACGTGCAGAATTATGTTATGCTATGTAATGTTCTGACAGTTTTCCAGCTTTGTTCCCCTCTAGTATTTAAATAGGTAGGGACTCCCTGCTGGGGGCAATGATAATGAAACACACACATAAGGGGACAGGTGCCATGATGGGTGCCATGCTGGGGAGCAAAGGCCACAACATGAGACATGCAGACAGACACACAGCTTACAGCATGTGTGACTCACCCACCTGTGAATAAAGGCATGCCAGACATCCCTACAGCTCCATGAATATTTTTCCATCTGCATGAATACCATGAACCTGCCTGGCATCGAAGGGTGGCAACACACATTCCTTTAATCTTGGGTAATGTGATGATGATGTGCCTTCATGTGTGCTTCCTTGAGTCAAACATTTTTGGGACTCTCTGAGCTTCCTGGGTGGTCTATTTTCTTTGTAAGGTTGGGGAAGTCCTCCTTCATTATTTTTTCAAATACGTTTTCAGTTTCTTGCTCTTCTTCTTTTCCTTCTGGCATCCCTATGATTCAGAAGTTGGAATGTTTAAAGTTTTCCTGGAGGTTCCTAAGCCTCTCCTCATTATTTTGAATTCTTGTTTCTTCATTCTGTTCTGGTTGAATGTTTATTTCTTCCTTCTGCTCCAAACCATTGATTTGAGTCCTGGTTTCCTTTCTGTCACTGTTGGTTCCCTGTACATTATCCTTTATTTCACTTTTCAGAGCCTCCACATTCTCCTCTACTTTGTGACCATACTCAACCAATTGTGTGAGCATCCTGATTACCAGTGTTTGAACTGTGCATCTGATAGGTTGGCTATCTCTTCATAGCTTAGTTATATTTTTTCTGGAGCTTTGATCTATTCTTTTATTTGGGCCATATTTTTTTTTTGTCTTGGTGCACCTGTTACACAGTAAGGGGCAGAGGCTTAGGTATTTGCCAGGGCAGGGCTACCCACATTGCTGCACTGTGCCACTGTATGTAGGGGAGGGGTCCAAGAGGGAACAATTGTTGCTTGCTCAGCTCTCGGCTGGCTTTCAGTCAATTCCTCTGCTAGCCACAAGCAAACTGAACCCCTCTGGTGCTGACTCCCAGGTGGGGGAATTTGTGCATATTCTAGGATCCTGAGGGTCTCTCCAACAAACTCTCCTGTAAGGCTGGGAGTTTCTCCTATCACCTCAACTGTGAGGTTTTTTTCAGTCAGAGGTTACGAGATTTTATGTCCCCACGCTGGGACCCTAGGTTGCACAGTCTGTCTTGCTCCCCAGCTGTTCCTCCTGGTTTATCTGTGTGCAAATGTGGGATGGCATACTCCACCAGCCACCACCTTGCCATGAGTCCTCTCTGCCCAGCTGCCTGTCTCTGCCCCTCCTACCAGTCTGGATGAATGTTTCTTCTTTAACTCCTTTGTTGTCAGATTTCCACAGAGTGAGATTTTCTGGCAGTTCTGGTTGCTTTTTGTTTTTAAATTTGTTGTTGTCCTTCTTTTGGTTGTATGAGGACGCACCATATATCTACCTATGCCTCCATCTTGGCTGGAAGTCTACATGGTATGTATTTAGAGCAGCACTTTTTAACCTTTTTCACTTCATTGCACACACAAACTAATTACTAAAATTCTGAATCACACAAAAGTACATATTTTTTGCAGATCTGACAAAAATAGTTATAATTTTGACTCATTCATACTGAATGTCTATTGTGTTGGTTGTTGTCTTTTTTAATTTGACAGTGTAAGGGAAAAGAGGTCACTGCCCCTGATTAAATAGTCAGGTATTGCATGTTTTAAAAATTCTTGCAGCATATCAGTTGAAAATCACTGCTTCAGAGTCATCTTCAGGGATTTGCATTACCTTACCTTTTTACACTGTTCACCTTTACACGGAACATTTGAGGACATTTGAGAAATAAAATTGTAGTTCCGTTTTGTTTGCTTTGAATCTAAAGACCTCTGATGACTAAATGAATGAACCCAAGGTAACTATAAAGTGACTAAACTCAAGATAACTGTAATCTGTCTGATTTCCTGTCACTGTTGAAACACTTTGTGTGGCTTGTGGGTTACTTCATGCATTGCACTCTCCTTTAAACAAAGTAATAATTGCTTTAAAAATACCACTATTCCATTCACATTACACAATTTTTGATGGAATCTCAGACTCTCCACAGAAAATATTCAGATTATTTACTTCATAGGTCTTTTGGTGGAATGTCTCCTCTGGTCCTAAAGTAGGTCATTTAACTGATTGAAATTTCTAGCCTAGCCCATAACTGCTCTTTCTTACAGATCAACTGTCCTACATCCTGTTGAATTTTTAAAGAATAAGGGAAGTAGAAAATACATAAAATTTACTGAGTTACTGTTTGTCTACTTTGGGATGTATCCACTTACTGTACTTGGCAAAGAAATGTGATCCATATGCTTTTTTCTGTGGTGGTGTTAAACCTCTAAATCTCACTTATCTCTTAATGACCTTGCACTGAACACACACACATACACACACACACACACACACACACACCCCTTTAACACCACTTAGATATTTTCAGTCTAGATCTATTTTGCCAAATGTACCCATGAAGTTGGAGCAAGAATCTTAATGTCATTAGCAGTGTTATCTCTGGTAACTATATTTCCCAAAGCCCAAATCAGACAAAGATTTTTCCAGTGGTTCCTTCTCTCTTCCCCCTGCAACTGCATTTGAACTACCTGGCTATTTCTTTCTCTTGACCCACTTTGGCTGTTTTCTCTCTCTCCAGATGTTCTCAGGCAGTCTTCATGATTTTGAATAGTTTCTATGCAATGGTCTTCTAAGCTTCTACATTTGCATCTCTAGCCTCCCTCTGGAGTTGAGCTCATGAATCTTATATTCAACTGTCTACCTGATATTGTCAATTAGCTGACCAACAGACAAGTTGAGCAACAAGTTCTTAGGGTTTACATACCTATATTTTAGCCACTGTGCCCTTAACCTGCTCCTCTCCCAGCCTTCTCTATCTTGGTAAAGCATACCTCCAGCCACACCTTTTCAACCTTAATCTTAGGAGTCACCTCTCCTCCAATCCAGTAAGTGTGGTTGACTCTACACCATATGCCTGTAACATGCCCAGCCTGACCATATCTTTCTACTTGTTCCAGACAAGGGCAAAGCACCAGCCTCTCCTTTCTGGAATACTGCAATTGCCTCTTCACTGATTTCCTTCCTTCTGATCTTGCTGTGCCTATCTCCAATCTTTTTTCCACTAAGTAGTGTCGTCTCCTTGCTTAAAGTCATTTAGTTAGTGACTTCTCATTACATGTGGAATAAAATTCCACATCTCTTTATCCTGTCTTTTAAATCCTTACTTAGTGGATCTCAATTCTTTCTGCACATTAGGAAAGCATAGAGAAAACTAATAATGAAACTCCAGAGATTCTGAATCAATGAATCTGGTGAGGGCCTAAACTCTGTTTTTGTTTTTTTTTTAATGCCCTAGCACAGGGGTGTCAAACTCATTTTCACTGTGGGCCACATCAGCCTTGTGTTTGCCTTCAAAGGGCCGAATGTAATTTTAGGACTGTATAAATGTAACTACCCCTTAACAGTTAAGTGAGAGATCGGTGCTGCTGCCAGGTAGAAACAAGATACCAGGCCAGGTAAAACTAGGAAGAGGGCCAGATTCGGCCTGTGGGCCTTGTGTTTGCCACCTGTGCCCTAGAATGTACAGCCAGGATAGAAAACATTGCCTACCTAACTGGTTGTCTGTCTACTTCTATGTCCATGTCTTTTCTGATTCTTGCTTTCCTTCTTGATGTTCTACCTCCACTGGCCTTGACATAGCCCATTACTGCCTTGGGGACATGCTTTTTTTTAACCTCGTTGACTTCTGCTGCAAAAGAGTAAACATGGGTAAGTGTGCAGTGCCAGGCACTCCTAGTGGTTTCTCTTTTCCTTTTCTCTCCCTGAATTACAGTTATACCCCTTGGTAGGATTGGGTCTGGCACATAGCCAGTGCTAAAGAAGTGTTTGAAATATCTGTTGTGATTGATCAATTTTTTGAGGTGGACAAATTTTGTTTTAAGCCCTACAAGTTATCATCAAAACATGTTACTTAGTCCTTTTTCTCATTTTGCAGGGAAACAGGGATTGGTTTTGTGATCTCCGGAACAGGTACCAAACCAGAAAAGTGGGAGAGTGAACGACTGGTGAACATGCTGCTGTGTCTCAAATGATTATCAGTCAGCAGTGCATGAATCAGAGCAGCAGCCTTGTAGTTTTGCCTACTGAAAGGGCCTCTGTCTTTCCACTGGGGATGGCTTCCTACCCAGTCTACAGTGTTTCCTCTAAGGAGTAAGTGAAGCCTAGATCCAGATGCTCCTTGCATCTGGTCAGCATCCCACTCATGGGTAGGTATGCTACATGCAAAGGGCTCTTCCTGCTTCTTTGCTTAATTTCAGTACTCTAGCCCTCTCTTGTCTGAAACTTAAAGAGAGAGCCTCTAATGAGGCTAACATTTGGCCTCATATTAGCCACTCTGAACACCTCAGTCAAATTTTGGGAATCTCTCCCTCTCAACACCCCACACATGCAAATCTCTGGGGGAAGTCTTTGGTTCCTATTTCTTCCCCTACCTGCTCTTTGTTTATTTATGAAAATGTACCCACAACATGTTTTCTTTCTTCTGATCATCTGGTAGGATAAATCAGAAAACTAACAGATTTATAGGACACTTTAATTGACATTAACAGGAAAAGCATCTATAAAAACATCCTGATATTGATACTCCTTAAGAAAAATATTTTTATTAAGACTTCAAAAATATTTTTACTAAGGCTTTTATATCAGTTGGACATATAATAAGCCTAGAAAAATCACAAATACAGATTCAAAACACAGGCAAATTTTATCATTGGCAAATGAAATAAAACTTAAAAAGAATGTCTGTAAGTGCTTTTCAAAGGCCTTAAAAGTTAGATTATTTGGCCCTTAGAAGGATATTATTGGGAACATTAGGTATTATGGGGAAAAGCCCAACAGGCTTCCTTGATCTTGCTTCCCTACTGGCTACTGCAGTGAAACTAGGCTTCCCCCAGTGCCCAAGTTCTTAAGAACATGTTCTTCATCAGAGGCTGCCAGTTCATCACCTTCCATCACCCACTGCAAGTTCAAGTTTGTATTTCTCCTTACATTCCACTGAAGCCATTCCAGCAATGTCACCAGGGACTTCCTAATTACTAAATTCAAGGAATAGTTAAGAATTCATTCTCACTTAACCTCTGTGGTTCTGAATCCTGTATCCTTCTTGAATTTTCTTGGCTTCCAGAATGCTTGTCTCTCCTGGTTCTTCTCCTGCCTTCTGGCCTCCTGAGGGTCTTCTTCATCCACCCTGAGTTTTCTTCCCTTGATCTGTTTTCCTGGGGGCTGGCTTCCATTTACTGCCTTGACTTGAACTGTTGCCCACACATGGGATGATAGCTTACCAACTACCACTTTTAGCCTGGACTTCCTTCTTTGGAGCTCTAGAACTCACTTCAAATTGTCTATGGGTGACATTCACTCACATATCCCACAAGCAACTCAAAGTAGGGCCTCCCAAATGGAACTTGTCCTCCACCCAGAGCCCGAGCCCAAGCCCAGCCACCTCCTTTTTCCCCTCTCTTGTTTCACAGAACCACATTCCACCTAATTCTTTGAGCTAGGAACCTGGGAGTCAGTCTTGCTTTTTCATTTGACCTAATTTTTCATATCTGATTAATTACAAATGACTGCCAACTACTCTTAAATATATCTTTTCAACATTCTTCTCCCCAGCCCAACTCCTACTTTCTAAGTTCAGATCACTATCACCTCTTGCTCCAACAAGTGTAGTGGTAAACTGGACTTCCTCTCAGAGTGTTGCAACTCTCTGAGATAAAAGCCTCCCTATCCCAGCGTACATACCTTCATCGGGGTGAACCAATAAAACGAAAAGCTTATCTAATTTTACATCAAGTTGCCTGTTCAAAAAATCTTCAGGGTCCTTTGCTGTCTTTAGGCTAAAGCTTGACTTTCTAGGTCCTTGCCCCCTAAAGTGGCCTCGCACAGGGCCATTCCCAACACATGTCCTACCCCCCATTCCTGGGGAAGCTGTGCTCCTTCATGTCTCTCAGCCTTCCTACATTCCTGCTTCTTCCTCCTCCACCTTGACAACGTCTACTCATCTTTCAAGATCCAGATCAACAGTAACCTCTTCTATTAAGCCTTATGTGGCTCAGAGAGATTTGGATATTCTGTGCTCCAGGGCAAAGAGACAGTACAGACCGTGGTCATAAAAAGGCCCTCTGAAATGAGACCCAACCAAGGTCTTGGCTTATTTTTACAGCTGTAAGCCCCCAGCAAGATACCTAATCTTTCTAGACCTGTAAAATGTTGACAACTGCAGTACTTAAGGCAGTAATTTTATAAATGTTAGATGAGAATAATGAATATAAAACACTTGGCATGGAAACTGGAATATCATAGTGAACACATAATAAATGATAGCTGTTACTACATTTTCATGGCATTTAATCTAACAACAAATAACTATGTACTATGTTTCTCATTTATTATAGTTACTTATTTACAGGTCTCCCCTTTCCCCAAAGCCTATGAGCTACTTTAAGGTTAAGTTCTAGAAACTATTTCCTCTGAATGCTTAGGGGCTGGCATAAGTAAGTAAATCAATGAGTTTTTCATGAATAAATAGAACAAATGAGTGTGACATCAAGTGGAACAAGCCTGTCTTTGCTCTTTGATATTTACCTTATCCAAAAATCTCATACTAGTTAGTGAACAATGTCATTTAGTCCTTAATACATCCTCATGGAACAGGCAGATGATGGACTCATTTATAATTAGATTTTATGTGTAGATTTAGGGAAAAGGAAATTAAATAACAATTACAGTTTTATACAGTGGATCAGTAGAGTTAGGCAGGGGACCAAATGTCCTGTTTGTCTCCTGAATCTGTCACTGTGAACTGATTATACATGTTCTCTCTTTGCGGTTCTTCCTACCTGACAGTCATTTCTCTATCCAAAAACTACTTCTAGGTCCCACTTGTTATAGTTAGATTATAAATACATTGGTTATTAGGAACTGAATTGTGTGCCCCCCTCCAATTCATATGTTGAAGCTCCAACCCCAAATGTGACCATATTTGGAGTCAGACCCTTTAAGGAGGTAATTAAGGTTTAGTGAGGTCAAAGAGATGGTCCTAATCCTTATAAGATGACACACCAGGCCTTGCTGTCTCCACCCACACATAGAGAAAAGGCCACGTGAGGACACAGCAAAAAGGTGCTATCTGTATGCCTAGGAGTGAGGCCCCACTAGAAATCAACTCTGCTGGCACCTTGGACTTCTGGCCTCCAGAACTGAGAGAAATAAATTATTTGTTGTTTAAGCCTCTCGTCTGTGGTATTTTGTTATGGCAGCATGAGCTGATTAATACCGCCTGAGTTACAAGTTTTGCTACAATAATAAAAATATATAAATTCATATTGTCGATTAAAGGCTTATTGTGTTGTCAGACACTAATGCTATGTCAAGTCCTTAATATGCATTTTATCATTAAATCCTCTTGACAGATTTAAGAAGGAGATACTATTCTCATCATCATTTTGAAAAAAACCTCCATAAAACTAAAGAAAACAAACAAATCAAAACCCCCCAGAAAATCGGAGTAATCAATTTGCCTAAAGGCACAGACAATAAGAAGTGTCAGATCTGGACCTCAGGATGTCTGTCTTCAGAGCCTATATATTCAACCACCATGCTGTATAGTAAAACCAAATTATCTGACATGAGTGAGAATAGTCATTAGTGGTCAATAAAAAAATTAATTAAAGCAAGAATATCAGAAAAATATGTAATTTAAAACGTTTTAATGTAAAATTCATTTGTCAATATTTCACTAAGGGTGGGGGAGAGGAGGCAAGGTAATGCTCATTGCTTTCATACAGATTATGCAATTCTGCATTATCTTTCATTCATAAGCCATACTTCTAATGCATTGTTGATAATCTCCAGTTTGAATTCCTTCTAAGTGCAATGGATCCTTAAAAACCCTAGTAAGCAATTTGTGTGAAGATTTATCTAGATTTTTATACTCCTCTTCTCCCCAATCTTTTAAAGTTGCCATACCCACACCCAATTCAAAGGACGTTTTTTAGCCACACACCCTTACTGAATCCCAAGAGACTCGTTTTAGTTTTCAGAAATGCAACTGTCCATTTTTACTGTAATTGTATTTCGTGGGTTTATATTCTGTTGAATTAAGTTGCATAAATACAAATAATCTCAACTGGGTTAATATACTGAGGAGAAAACACAACAGAGTCTTAGTAATCAAACAATGGATTCAGAGAGAGAAGGAGGTGAGTAGTCAGTATGATCTGGGATGGATCAGTGTCTGTTAGAAGGGAGTGGAGAGCCTTGGTTAATCTGGCTAGTGGGTTAAATGGAGTAGCTTAAGAGAGCTTCTGCTGTAGTGATATGACCTCATCTTGCTATATACTTATAGAAACTGGTACCACATTCATTTAAACTTCATATTTTAGGTTTTAAGCTTAGTGTTTTCATGGACTGTGTTTTCATGACAGTGTTCTCAAGATTTTCTGTTCTTGGACAAAGCATTTATCATTTCATGGTTTAGTCCATGTGTCAATGAAAGTTAGATTCATTTTCTAACTATGATTAGAGGCAAAAATGATGAGTACTTCCTAAATGGAATGGGATAGTTTATAGTTCCCAAATGATTAGTGTGCAAAGTATTATCATGCAGCAATGAAATATAAGCCTTAGGCATTGATTTACTATCATTTTCACTTGGGAATTAATATAAAACACTATATCCCAGAGCCCTAGGGGAGGTGCTCAGCAGACACAGTAAAAGGAAAAGGGGAAATGAGATGCCTGTTCTTTAGAAGTCTCTTTTTCAAATGATGGAGTATTACTTTCATCCATTTTTATTCCAGCAACTTCAAGACCATTTTTATTTTAGGACAGACATAATCATTGTAAGATGTACAGAATTAAGCAAATCTAGGCTCTCAGGAGATAGCCTCAAGTTGTCCTGGCCCTGAGGAAGCCCAGCTGACTGTCTGATTACATAAAATAATCTGCTTAGTGAACCCAACACAGGAGGTGTGGAGATAGCAACACTCAGTGGTCATTCATAGCCTCAGAGATGAGCCACAGCTGAGTTTATCTAATTGCATGACAAGAGGAGATAAGACCCATGGAAAATGCTGCAGTTCCAGAAAAAAACATCGCAGCCAGTCTTGCCTTACACAGAAACTTAGGACGGTTGTTTGAACACTTGCTACACATCTAGGGAGAATGCAGTATCTTCTGGATATATACATATATAAGGAGTAAAGAGTTGGGTAGATTCTTACACGTTGGTACTCTTCCCCAGAGTGATTCGAATTCATTGATCAACCTTTGATAAGTGATATAATATATATTGCTCATTATAAAATTGTAGTTAATATGTTTGTCATAAAACACCTTAAGGATTTATTTCAGAGATTCAGAAGCAAGATTCCTTTTTAAAAACTCTGAATATCTAACTAAATAATTATTAGTAATGAAGTGTGAATATATATAATTTTCATGTATATACATATATATATTTACCAAAATACAAAATATAGTGTTTTATATAGGTCATGCTCTGTGTATCATCAGGGATGAATGAATACATTTTTAAATAATATGGCTATATTAACTTGTACTACAATATTATTTTGTGCTTGTAATAGCTGGCATAAAAATTAAAGATAATTTATGATTTTATGAACAGATACACAGTGAAAATGTGAATAAAATCTTCTTGCTTTCTTTGTTCATTTGTTTTTAGGGTTTTTTTAAACTCCCTTTCACATTTAATTATGAACAACTTTATTTTTGCAGAAAATTAGTGACCTTTTTGTGTCTGCAAGTCACATTTCAATATGGAAATACTTATGAATTTAAAAATGAAATTGCCCTTTTCAGTATGCTGGTTATGGGGAAAGGTCTCATTAAATATAAAGTCCATGTTGCGTCTCATCTGACACCTAAATCCATGGCTGGCACACAGGAGGGATTCAATAGTCA
>PVKM010039227.1:0-13828 GCA_004027735.1 Carollia perspicillata | reverse complement strand
TCACCTAAAACAGGAGCAGAGCCACAGAAATGGAGGTCATATGGAAGGTTAGCAACAGGGGAGTGGGAGGAGAGGGTGGGGAGAAGGTACAGAGAATAAGTAGCATAGACGGTGGGGAGAAAATAGACAGGGAGAGGGCAAGAGTAGTGTGGGAAATGTAGAAGCTAAAGAACTTATGATACATGGACATGAACTAAAGAGGGGGAGTGTGGGTGGGAGGAGGGGTTCAGGGTGGAGGGGAATGAAGGGGGGAAATGGGAGAACTGTAATGGCATAATCAATAAAATATAAAAAAATAAAAATAAAAAAAAGAAGAAGGGGAAGGCTCATCAAGGAACATATATAAAGGACCCATGGACAAAAGCAAAGGGGGGAAGGATTTTTAAAACTTTTATGTGACATGTATGTAAGAGTCAAGTACCTTGTAATTATTATTTGTATCAAAACAAACAATGACACCTGTCCTGCATCAGAGCTTTTCCCCCATGACCTCGATTTCAGTTGGACAGATCTGCCACTGTCCACATCCAGGGAGGGTTCATGGCTCCTGGGTTCTAAGAAACAGCCAGGTTGCCCACACGTATATGCTCCTAATCTGTGAGGAGCAGGGTGCTCCCATGGGTGGGGACGGGATAATTCAGGAGTGTGCAAACTCAGAACAGGCACGCACATCACCTCCACGCTGGCTGGCAGAGCCGGCTTTTGGGGCTGGCTGGTCGTTGCACCTGTGCCGAGTGAGAGACTGGAAGGTTATCTGCAGGGTCAGGATACCCTCACTCCCCAGCATTTATGTTGGACCTTCATAAATGAATTTCAGTAACCGTGCCTTTATTATTTCCTAATCTGATCTACATTTCTATTTTTATCAGTTTTATAGGTTGTATTGTATTAGGACAGCAGCCCTGGCTGGGGTGGCTCAGGTGGTTGGAGTGTTATCCCATACAACGAAAGGGCCACAGGAAGGCCATGGGTTTGATTCCGGTCAGGGCACATACCATGGTTGCAGGTTCGGTCCCCGATCAGGGCAGGTACAAAAGGCAGCCAGTTGATGTTTCTCCGTCTCAAGGTTACTATGTGCCTCAGTGACTCCCTGTCGGCCATTTCCATTTGCTTTAAGGGCTTTGCACGCTCCTCTGCGAGCTCGTCACTGTGAATACAGGCAGAGCAAGTCATTTTCAGGGCTCTCATCGAAGAGTTGGCTTTAAGAGATAACAAACGAAACAAAAAGATAAAATTAATAAACAAGGTTAAAAGCCACTGAAGTGAAAACTATATTTTTTAATATATAGAATTTAACTACCCCCGAAAAATCCCTTGTATCCTTTCCCTCAATTCCAGTCCCAAGTTCGTGGCAGAATGACACAGAGCCCTCAGTGTCATAACAGAGAAGCAGTTTTCTTTGCCTCCAAGCGTCAAGTGCTGACGCGTCCTGGGAGGGTAGACACCGATTCACACTTGGTGGTGTAGTGTCCCCCACGACGCAGGGCTCGTGGGTGGGCACGTCTCCCAGGTGACTGCTCCAGCTGCGCCATGCCTCCGAATGACAAAAGGACAACTCCGAAGGGCAGGTTCCAACTTCCTGATGGAACCCCCACAGCAGCCGCTGTCTAATTCATTGTGTCATCTCTGTCCGTTCACCTCCTGCCCGGGCTCCACGTCATGCAGAAGAGCCACTTTTTCTTTCTTCCTTTTTTTTGTAAGCACAGTGTGGCAAGTAGACTGTTGCAAAAGCTCTGCCCTGTTTCTGTTAATAACAGTATTCGTGCTCCTGGCTCACGGTTCTGAGAGTCTTTCTGTCCTCAGCATTAACCCGGTGAGCTGGGTGCCCTTCCCTCCTCATCAGCAGGTAAGGAGACTGTAGGCACAGCCTGCCCGAGGTCACACGGGTGTGTAATAGAGCCAGGAGTCGAACTCAGACAGCCGAGCTCCAGAGTTCTGTTAGTTGAGAAGATGAGTGGCTGGTGGAAGCCCTATGACCTTCCTGCAGTTATCCGTCCGGGTCGCAGATGGCTCCTGAGGTGTGTCTTTTGTGGTCTCATGTTTGAAGCAGCGAACACCCTGTTACTGGATGCAGAAAGGAGTTTTGTTTGTACTAATGACCAAAGAGCGGAGAGCTTCTCCTTCTCAGAATGGATGGTGTCCTCTCACGTCCTCCTCTCAGATGTGGAGGAGGGTGTAGTGTGTTCAGCAATGCAAGTGCTCTGTCCCCAGAGCCACAGGAAGGAGGCCACCACGTTGACAACATCGTCTGTGGGCCATTGGAGCAGCTGCAGCCGGCACACACCGTTCTGAGGCAGGACGTGAAGTTCAAGCTGAACCCGGGCTTACCGAATCTTTCCTCCTTCGTGGACGGGAAGAAGCGGAAAGATGTCCGTGCATCTGGCACGGACATAGGGTACTGGGAACAGCAGTCTGGGCAACTGAAACTGTTTCCTTTTCCTGGGGAAACATACACGGCTTTCAGAGGAAGAACTCACTCATGCGGTTTTTCTCACCTCTGATGTCTTAGACCAAAACTCTTATGTTTGAGTCCAAGTGCCTGGATGAATTGAGAAGCCTTCAGTGTTGGGTGGGCCATCTCGACTCGTTGGATTAGATAATTGCCCTCCTGTAATCTGACTGCCTCTTCAAGATGCCCATCAACCAGCTCAGCGGGGCGGCATGAGCACGTGTTGAGCAGAAGGCAGACTTTCTGCTTCTCACCGCTCGTCTGCTGTCTCCCCAGGTCGGTTTCATCAGCACTTTCCTCCAGGAGCCTGTCTTCTCTGCTCTTTTCAGCAAACAACCATTAATGTAAAAAAAAAAAAAAAAGAAAGAAAGCCATTGCTTCTGCTGGGGACAGTCAGGAGCTGGGATCTCATTAGAAGTCCTCACGATTACGGTTTGAAGATTGTGCCTCTGCTCTCAGTAGTCCCCAGAAAAGCCAAATCTGAAGTGCCCTTGTTTACCCACGAGCTGTGGGGTTTGAGTGCCGCTCATTGAGTGCAGTACCTTTGTATCTAGAAAAGAGACGGAGAGGTTGTGTGTGTGTGTAGAGACTGTTCCGGTAGACGTCCTGGCTGCGGCCTAATCAGCTTAACTATAATGCAGTTGGGTGGCTGCTGCGGTGGCACACCCCATTCCCCTCCTCATGTAGCAGGCTGGGTTTTCGGGGAGTTTTGAGGCTAGCGATTGGCCACCAAGCTGCTTGAAAATGGCCTCTGCGTTGTGCACGTCCACATCTTCTGTGCAAGCACAGCCATGGATCTTCCCCAGTTGAGCCGCAGGAAAAGAGAAGGAGGGCACATTTTTATAACCAGAATTAGTACTAGCAATTGTTGTCCTGCCAGCAATCACTACTGGCAGTTGTTGTCCTAACTGAAGGTGGACGATGTAGCTGACCAAGGCCTGTAGCTGACCTTACCTGCTTCCACCTGTTCCCAGCCAGGTCCGCGGCTGCCAGGTGTGGGGCTCTGCCCACCCTCCGACCCCAGCTGTGCTCAGTAGAGCTGAGGTCCAGGTGCTCCACCATCTTTGCCGCCAGCCTGGCCACCTGACTCCACTCTTTCTCTTGTTTTACCTTATACTTTTTTAAATAATAATTTGGCAAAACTCAACCTACAGTGAAATGCACGTATCTTAATTATGCAGTTTGGTGCATTTTGACAGTATCTGCTCATGTAGCCAACACTCCAGTTAGGAATATTTTCATCCCCATCCTAATACCAACCTGTAGTTTGTCCCCATCAAAAATATATCGTTGGAGCCCTGGCTGGTGTAGCTCAGTGGATTGAGCGCAGGCCTGTAAACCAAACGATCACGGTTCGATTCCCAGTCAGGGCACATGCCTAGGTTGCAGGCCAGTTCCCAGCAGGGGACACACGAGAGGCAACCATACATTGATAGTTCTCTCCCTCTCTCCTTCCCTTCCCCTCAAAAAAATAAATAAATAAAAATATTTAAAAAAATATATATATATATATCATTGGCCCTGGCTGGTGTGGCTCAGTGGATTGAGCGCAGGCTGCAAACCAAAGGGTCCCCTGTTTGATTCCCCATCAGGGTACATGCCTGGGTTGCGGGCCAGGTCCCCAGTAGGGACATGTTAAAGACAACTACACATTGATGTTTTTCTCCCTCTCTTTCTCCATCCCTTCCTCTCTCTCTCAAAATAAATAAATAAAATCTCTAAAAAATATGTATGTCATTAATTTGACCACCTTCTTGTTGGTGGTATAGGGAATATTTCAGGTCTGAGGGAGAAGAAAATTACAGTCCTTTAAGAATTCGTCATCCAATAAGCAGAGTATATATTTATAAACATGGTAGCCATTAAAACAGAGAAATCAATATTGAACAGTATTTTCTATTTTTTTGAAATTTCAATTCAGTTTCATGCTTCTTTCTGTTGTGGAAAGGTGTTGAAGGCAATATAAATGCTATAGGCCAACGGTTATAGCAGGATTTAAATTTTTTCCAGAACTTGCACAAGTGCCCAGACCATCAGAGTCATGTTTTTCAGTTCACCGTGCTTGGGAGCTCGTGCGTTTTGTGACCGGTGAGGTCTCCCTCTGGCTGCTTCCTGCGCGGTGACGCCCAGCGGAGCCCTCCGCCTGTGCCCACCCCGGGGCAGAAGTGGAGACTGCCACCGATCGACAAGCCTGCAGTCGGGGATGCTGGCAAGGCGGAGTTTTCTGTCTCGGATCTACAGAAGGACACAGCATGTGAAAACGCTCTTGCCTTAGGATGCCAAAGACAAGCTCACTGCTGAGTGTGCTGGAGCAGCGCTTCTTCTCCACAGTGAAATCGTGCCTCTCAGTGTGGAATGTCGGTGCGCAGGCGCCTCGGGGTCTTTCGGTCCAAGGCAAAAGTGCAGCACAATTGTTTTCATGGTTGTTCCTCCGTGACAGCGATAAAGCTCACCTCTGCTTTGAGATGGGAACAGAGTAGTTGCGGAAAGTCATTTATCCGCCATCCTGTAGGGCCTTTCCCACGGCTCCTGTGGGCGGTTTTAGTGGGCCTCCTGCCCAGCTGCAGGGTGCGCTTCTTGACTTCCCGAGAACGCTGTTGGTTCCATGTCCTCCTTGCCTATTTTAGGGGCACGTTATGTGTAGTCATTTCTACTGCGGATTGATCACACAGGTGACTTCAGCATATGAAGGCAGCTTCTGGTCTATATTCTGAGGAAACTTATTTTATATAACAGGAAAAGCCTCAGGGACTGGTTTTTTAGACTGGAATATTGGTATTATTCCTCTAGATGCAGTGCCCCGCGGGGCAACACTGAGTGACCACTGAGAAAGCAGTCAATGATGATTCAGATTTTGTGGGATCTCCCTTATCTTATCAGAAGTCAGTGTGTAACTGTCGCCCTGTAACAGGATGATATCAATTTTGTATTATTAAAGAATTCAGAAACTTAGAAATGTGAATTATTTCTAAAACAATTCTTAGGAGAAAAATAATGATTTGATTTCTGCATTGAATTATGTATATCACAAGTCACTTATTCATCATCACAAGTAATCTTCAGTCTGTGTTGATGGGTTATGATGTACTCGCCACCTGTCTGTAGTCCCCTACATCCCTTCTGTGCCCTTGCCAGGCTGTCGGGGACAGCCTGAGGAATCCACGTGTGCCTGTCGGCGGATTCGCGGGACAGCGGAGCTACCAGCTGAGGGCTCTTATCTTGTTTCCTCAAATAGGAAACAGTGATAGTTTTCCCTCTACATTAATTTCTCTGCAGCACCTCACAGCTAGAAGCCAAACACCTTATAAACCATATTTATGCTACACCAAGGGGGGAATGGAAGTGCAGGAGAGGGGAAGAACTAACAAAACTTGTGAAAAGCTCACTGATCAACTCTTACATGGCTTCATTTTTGAATAAGGATCCGTTAGCTCACAGGTGTTGGGATTTGAAGCGAGAGAGCCGTACCCGCCTTGCGGTCATCTCTCTGCACATGACATTCAGCTACGGTGTATTTCTGGAATGGTAAAAAAATTGTTTTGAAAGGAAAAAGGAAGAAGGATGTGATTATCAAGTAGCTGTTTAGTTTGCAAGACAGTTTGCATTATTGTTACTATAAAAAATTCATTGTTTTGGGGAATTAGGAATAAATATGTGGTCCTTTTCCCCTAGGAAAGGAAAATTGTTTTAAGTACAGAATTGCAAAATACTAATTTTTCATAAACCATAATTCATTATTTCTTCCTTAGTTTCCATTTTCATTGTGTTCTGTGTTGGTGTTTCTTAACTAGGTCATGTGAGAATTTTAATATTTACTTAGTATTCAAAATATGTTGAAAGTAAGCATTTACCAAAAATTAAATGGAATTTCACAAAATCTCAGTTCTAATTGACTAAAGAGTGACAAAGCCAGCCATCTTTGAAATAGCTGCTGGGGAAAACTATGAAAACTGCCCAGAAGTATTAATACTTATTAGTATTTAATACATTTACATTTATATTTCTTCTAAGAACTGACATCTATTTTTTTAAATATTTTATTTATTTATTTTTAGAGAGAGGGAAGGGAAGGAGAAAGAGAGGGAGAGAAATATCAGTATGTGGTTGCCTCTTGCACGTCCCCTACTGGGCACCTGGCCCACAACCTAGGCATGTGCCGGGAATTGAACCGGCGACCCTTTGGTTCTCAGTCCATGCTCAGTCCACTAAGTTACACCAGCCAGGGCCTGACATCTATTTTAAAATCCTTACTATTCCTATAATGCTATTTATTTGTCCACATTACTTTAATGTGTGGAAATAGTATAGTAAATACGAATGGGATCCATCTTACAGCTCACGTCCTCTTGTGGGACATTGGAAAGCCAGCCCTTAGCACAAGGTCTGGCATGCACTGGGTCACGTAATGTATTTTTTTAATGAATGAACAAAAATAATACAATTTTTAGGATAAAAGTCATGTTCTAAGTAATGAGGGATATTTGAACATTAGGAAAATAAATATTTCTACACAAATCATTACATATTCTGTTAGCTTGAAGATATTTTATAGTGGTAGGTAAGTGGTCAAATTGAGAGACGTTAATATGTGAGGGAACGTGTGATTTCCACTTTCCTATCAACAGGCAATCAGAAGATTTGCACATGGCCCCAAACCACAGCAATTTAGAGGTTTCTTTTATTGTGTTGCTATTGGCAAGCCTAAGGAGTGTTTCTGGAGGTCCTGAGAATGTTCTTGGGTCTCTTTTGTTGCATTTCATTTACTGAACTATGGTATAAAAGTGACCGGTAGAGAAAATTTAATGTTGCTATTCTTCTGGTAACTGAAGTTAGGTTTCTCGTTATCCCAATGCATTAACAAATGGGAAAATAACTCTTTTTTTCCCTGAGCCTCATAAAATGACTCAAATGTTGCTCTCCCTCCCTGCTTGCTGTATTCCAGCTCAAAACGATGAGGGTACGTACCATCCAGTTTTACCCAAAATGCTATCTTTGTGGAATCGCATTCTCCCAAGTGAACCTTGAGGACAAATCCATATTGTTTGCGTTTGTAAAGGAGGAGCTAGTCTGTAGGATTTTAGGCGTCTGGAAAGAAGGTGCCGAATGCACATCATCGTCTTTCATAGAAATTTTATGCGGAGGGGGACAAGCGAAAACCAGACAGTGAACATAGAAAACCTGAAACAGCGGCAGCCAAACTGGATTTACTGTCAGGCTCATGCACACACACACTCCTTACAGGAGGTACACCCAAAATATAAGGGTGCACGCAGGTTAGAAGTGAAGGATGGAAGTTGAGGTCCATGCAGTGTCTAACCAAAAGAAAGCTACAGCCGCTATATTAACATCAGACAAAAACAGACTTCACAGCAAAGGCATTCCTAGAGATAAAAAGCACCACTACCCAACGATTAAAGGTTCAGTCCGCCAGGGAGCGAAAGCAACTCTGAACTTCTGTGTACACAACAATATAACAGAACTTTAAAGTGTGTGCAGCAGCCCTGGCCAGGTAGCTCAGGCGGCTCGGGCGTCCTCCTGATACGCCAGGGTTGCAGGTCCCACCTCCAGCCAGGACACAGACAAGAGTCAGCCAATGAGTGCGGCAGTAAATGGAACAACAAAACGATGTTTCTCTTTACTTAATCTAAAAATCAACTTTAAAAAGAATTTTAAAGTATGTGAAGGAAAAGTGACCAAATTGCAAGGAAAAATAAATCCACCTAAGAGTGAGAGATTGTAACAGACCTCTCGTAGTAATAAGTAGTTCAAATGGAACTCCCCCCCAAAATCAGTATATAGAACTTTTAAAGAACACAAGCTTAACATACTGCACGTATTTACAAAACTGTACCCAACAGCTCCAGAAACATTCGAGCACACATGGAAAATTTATGAGAGTTGATGACATAATTGAACCAAAAGCAAATCTCAAAAATGTTGAGGACTTGGCATCACTATGGATAACCAATAAGAAGTAAAATTTCTCCAAAAGAAATAAAATCATAGCAGCATAGTAGTAGCAAAAAACTGGAGGGAGTCCAAATTCCAAAAGCATTGGATGAATTTTGGTATTGCTCTATAACGGAATACCATATAGCAGTGAAAAAGGATGGCTTACAATCACACATAGCAACAAGGAAGAACTTCGAAGCAAGTTATTGAAGGATACATACCACACGACTGTATCTGTAGGCATACAAATGTAGAGCCGTTAAGAAAAGCAAGGAAACACAAACACAAAATTCCAGAAATGGTTACTGGGAAGAAGGAAAGGAATGAGGCGGGGGAAGAAACAGCTGGCCCACTGGGGGCTTGAAGACGGTGGTGATGTTCTCGTTCAATAACTGGACGTGTTTGTATCCTTTTTTATACCTTACATTTAGTTTATAACACCTTACATTTACCTTATAATTTGAATCTAAAAAGTTAATCACTTTTAAAATAAGTGCAAATGACAGAACTTAGCATATGAATAACAGGACACCTGCAAGAAAAGTATGCTTTTTGGAGGGAAAAAAGGCAAATTACAATGGGCTCTATCCCATGTTTATGTTTGAATGATTCCAATTTCTTTTCGGTAAAGGCTCTCTCCTTTTCCCTTTTTCCTTCCATCTCGCCGCCCTGCTGCTCCCCGACTGGTAGGAGAGATTCGAAGCACTTTTCACCGTCTACGATGACCAGGTTACCTTTCAGTTGTTTAAGAGCTTTAGAAGAGTCCGAATAAATTTCAGCAAACCCGAAGCTGCAGCAAGAGCACGGATAGAGCTCCACGAAACAGACTTCAGCGGCAAGAAGCTGAAGCTGTACTTTGCACAGGTACTGCGTAGAGCCGAGGGCGCTGCTCCTAGCCTCGCTCTTCTCCACCCAACAGTCCTGTCCGCCCCCCGTTTCCTCTGTTCCGTCAGAGGTCTTGGAAATGACCAATCCCCATCAGCAAAGAATGTACAAACACCGTTTCTTTCTTTTACAGATATATAAATGTATGTATGAAGTGTATTTGCCCTCCTACCTTTGTCTTGCTTAGACTAATAGTGAAAGGAATTCATTTTTCTGGCAGCTGTTCTCAGCTGGGGTTTTACGAGGGTTAAGCCGTAACACCGGAAGATCAGGGAATTCACTTTTCTCTGAACACCTAGAATGGCACTCGTGATACAGCATCCTTGGGAGATTCGAGGAAACACCTGTGATCCCTCCTGTGTTCTGGAACCCATGAGGTGCCCCGTTGAAGTGAGCAGGAAGGTAGCAAAGCCCAGCACCGCAGGGCTGTCTTAGAGTTTAAACTGCGGAAGGTCCTGCGGGCTCCCAAGAGTTGGCTGTGCTGACACTGTTTGTTGATGTGCCCCCGAGAAACCAATTTCTTCTCAGAAGAATTGGTGAAAGGAAGGCACTAGATCTCTGCTGATGTACTAAGTGCACTGTTTTATTTTCAACGAAGTATTTTTTTTTCTTGGGCTCAGCTTCCAAATTAAAAAAAGGAAAGGTTTGTTGTCTCACACTCCAGATGAAAACCAGAAAGACCAAACCCAACCAATAGGAGAGAGAGGCTGTGAAAGAGAAATTCTGAATTTTCTCCAAAGAGATGTAACAATTAATGTAAAGATGGGCCTGGAAAACATGGCCCAGCTGCGAACTTAGCGCATCTCCTCCCCGCAGGTACAGACCTCCAGTGAAACACGGGCCAAATCGTACCTGCTGCCGCCCCAGCCGGTCAAACAGTTCCTCATCTCCCCTCCGGCGTCCCCTCCGGTGGGGTGGAAGCAGGGCGAAGATGCGACACCTCTGATAAATTATGATCTTCTCTGTGCCGTTTCCAAATTGGGACCAGGTAACAGACACCTCTCTGTCCTCTTGTACTGAAGACCATGTTCCGCAATTTGTGTTCCGGCCTACCAGTGGCAATGGAGTCAGGGTGAAGGATGAAATCCCACAAGCCCGGGTTCACTGGCATTTGCTAACTTTGTGATCTCGAGCAGGTTACTTGGCCTCCAATCTTCTTAGCCTCTGTTTTCTCATCACGTATAGGGATCATACCCCTGGCTGGTGTGGCTCAGTGGATTGAGTGCTGGCGTGTGAGCCAAAGGGCCATCGGTTCGATCCCCAGTCAAGGCACATGCCTGGGTAGTGGGCCAGATCCCTTGTAGCTGCCACACGAAAGGCAACCAACCACACGTTGATGTTTGTCTCTCTTTCTCACTTGCTTACCCTCTCTCTAAAAATAAATAAATAAAATCTTTTTAAAAAATAGAGATCATAATAGCTACTTTTCAGCGTGGTTCTAGGATTAAATGACATATGCATCATACTCGGTAGCTCTAACTACAGTGTTTACTGCGCAAGTCCCGCCAGTCCAGAGCGAGCTGTTAGTGAGTATCAGTTGCCTTCTCCCCGCCCCTCCCCGCTCTGTCAGAGCATCAGACAGACAGCTTCTCCAGTGAAGAGTATTTCAGGGAATTGGTGGTGATGCCATAGCATCCCTTCCAGATTCTTCTCTTTATTTATTTTTCATTTCTTCTTCTTCCTTCTCTTTTATTTCTCTTGTCCCTTTAAAATAATACAAGAAATTAGTGCCATTCTTTGCTGGTTCAGACTCATTGTCCACCTAAGGCAGTGTTATGTCTGGCACAGGGGACAGAAGAGTCATTTTGAGGGGAACTGGTTTCGTTTTGATTTAGACCCTAGGGAGGGGTCTTGCTTGTCTGAGGTTCTGTAATGAAGGGATTGCTGATGCTGACTGGAGCCTTACAAATGTCGCCCAGAGGGGAGGTGCGAGGGGATGATGGGGGCGGAGGGCTTTCAAGAACAACTATGAAGGACACGTGGACAAAAACCAAGCGAGGCTGGGATCAGGTGTGGGAGATAGGGATGGCTGGGGTGGGGGGCAGTTTTGGGGGGGGAATGGAGACAACTGTACTTGAACAACACTAAAAAAAAAGGTAAAAAAGCAAAACAACAAACAAAAGTGTCTCCTAAGGAAAAACCAACTCCACTGTGAAGGGTTTCACTTGTTCTGTTCTTAGAACAGTAATTAGCATTTTAACTCCCAGGCCTCAGGGCTCCCTGCAGCTCATTTCTTGAAACAGCAGAACTTCCTAAGAACTTTAAAGTATCAAAGCTGTAATGCTACAACAAGATAAAGCACGCTGACAGGAGATTTAAAGATTTAAAATCCAATAATCAGCAGTTAAAATGGGAGTAGAAGGAGAAGTTTCCAGAGACCAAACCCTTCTTTTTGCTGTTGGCTTCCGCAGGAGAGAAGTACGAACTCCATGCAGGAACCGAGTCGACGCCCAGCGTTGTGGTCCACGTCTGTGAAAGTGAAACTGAAGAGGAAGAAGAAACAAAAAACCCCAAACAGAAAATTACCCAGACGCGGCGCCCTGAAGCTCCCACCGCAGCCCTGAGCGAGCCCCAGACCTTCAGCTGTGCCCCGTGAGCCCTGCGGGTGCGGTGGTGCAAGGCGGCGCCCTCCTGGGGGGGCAGCCAGCCGGCTCGCGGCCGTCCTGCTGGCCCACCGCTGCCGCTGGTGTAGGGGAGGTGAGCAGGGTGTGAGATGCAGTGCAGTCCCCAAGCCTGCACTGCGGACGTGGCAGTCCAGAGTAGAGGCTGATTCTACCTGTTCAGGATTTGAACTGATACTCTGAACAGCACTTTGAAGCATTAGCCCCCAGTGTGCAGCATTTTTAAATAGTAGCAAATTAGGAAAACAGCCCCCTCCAGGAATGTTCCCTTCCCTGATTCCATGCAGCATCGGGTACCCAAAAGCTAAAACCATCATCACTGGGTGCAGTACCATTTTTATGAATTTAAACGTCTTACGACTTTAATAATCTAGTGTGGTATTTTTGCACTGGTATGATAACTTCTAACGAAGTCTCTTGATTAAAAGTTAATTGTTATTCAGTATACCTAAATTTTTTTGCATGAAAAGAAACCTGAAGTATAGAATAATTCGTGGAAAATCATTTTTCTCTAGTATTTTTTTCCCTCGACTTTGGGGAAGAAATGCCAAATTCGCTTCGACTGTCAGAATCCAGGTGACACCAATCCGTGTGCATGTCATCCTCTTACCTGGGACTCGAGGAAGGCGATACACCACCAGTGTCCTCGTGTGTCGCCCCTCCCTCCCTCCCAGAGAAGGAGCTGCTACTTTGGAAGGGGGACATGTCACCCATGAGCTTGATTGATTGTGAGTCAGGTGGCCACTGCAGTCTGCCGCTGTGACCATCTTCTAGCCTACAGCTGACCAAACTGCCTTTGGCCACTTGTTAAGTTTTTCTATGTGATGCATATTTGTGTGTGTCATTCATAGACTGAAAATTAGAGGAGGTAATGATGAGATTTTCTGAAGACAGTTTGAAAGGTGTCCATTGAAACATTCTGCAGCTGGAAAGGAAAGTGACACCCACTCCCTTTCTACGAGTTAGGCGAGGATGCGAGGGTGATCATTTCGGTAGTCAGACTCTTTTTTGATGACATTTTTTGCCCTGCTTCCAGTACGCGTTTTCCCCTCAGACAGAATTGCTTCTCACTTACGTTTCACAGTGGATAGTTGAGCCGCCTCAAGTAGAAGCAGCCTCTTTTCGATTTGGGGGGATCTATTCAAACCTTAAAGTCCTTTTGATAGAAAAGCCTCATAACTAAATGCTTTGCTTTTGGTCGGCGGCTCTGCTGATTGTCTGCTCACGCCGCTGTTTTCTGCGTGCGGCGCCTGGCGTGCATGTGTGTGAAGGGGTTGCTCACGTGCGTTTGGACTAAGACGCCAACGTGGCTGCCACTGCGAGGAGAGGAACATGCGGAAGACGCAGGCCGTTGTCGGTGCATTCTCGGTAACACGTTTTGTGGTGCAGGTGTTCTTATTGTGGTAGAATTTATTTCTGAGGACTTCAGCTCTATTGTGTAAAAAAAAAAAAAAGTTTTGTATGTTTTCCTTGCCCTGAAATACTCCAAGGTGATAAACTCATCTGTTGGTATGTATCTATCACTACTAAGCCTCAATGTAAATTCAGTTCAAATTGGTGATTCCGTAAGCAATTTATTAAATTCACATCACCAGTTGACAATTTAAATGACAGCCACCAAATTCATCTTTTTGCCATTTTTTAATCTTACCTGGTTACATGAACTTATCATTGCAGAATGGATCCTGTAAGCCAAGAAATGTATGTATTATCACCAGTTGGGGATTTTTAAATTTCCTTTTAGGTAATACTTATTCACTGTAATTTTCTAAGTGACCAAAATCCACACTTTATTATTTTGCTTGGCTTTCACTCTCTACCTTCCAATTAAAGAATATTGTACCCTTAATATGTAAAACTTTTTAAAAAGTCAAGCATTGTAAATTACCCAGATTTTTTGTTCTGTTCCTTTTTTTTTTTT
>PVKM010039226.1:0-13826 GCA_004027735.1 Carollia perspicillata | reverse complement strand
ACCTGTATGTTTTCTTTGGAAAAATGTCTATTCACGCCCTTTGCCCACTTTTACTCTTACTATTTGTTGGTTATTTTCAGTTTTTTTGAAATTTAGTTTTGTTTAGTAGGAACTAAGTTTTTAAATATGTTTTGTTGATCATGCTATTACAGTTATTTCATTTTCCCCTCTTTATTCTCCTCTGCCCTGCACCCCCCCATCCGCATCATCTCCTGCCTCCTCCCGCTTTAGTTCATGTCCATGGTTGGTACGTGCAAGTTCTTTGGCTTCTACATCTCCCATAGTATTCTTACCCTTCCCCTGTCTGTTTTGTATCTGCCTTTTATGCTTCTTATTCTCTGTGCCTTTTCCCTCATTCTCCCTCCTCCTGCTCCCTGCTGAAAACCCTCCATGTGATCTCCATTTCTGTGGTTCTGTTCCTGTTCTAGTTGTTTGCTTAGTTAGTTTTTTTTTTTTGGGGGGGGGGGTTATTGTTGATAGTTGTGAGTTTGTTATGATTTTACTGTACATGCTTTTTATCTTCTTTTTCATAGATAAGTCCCGTTAACATTTCATATAGTAAGGGCTTGGTGATGATGAACTCCTTGAACTTGACCTTATCTGGGAAGCACTTTATCTGCCCTTCCATTCCAAATGAAAGCTTTGCTAGTAGAGTGATCTTAGATGTAGGTCCTTGCCTTTCATGACTTTGGATACTTCTTTCCAGCCCGTTCTTGCCTGTAAGGTTTCTTTTGAGAAATCAGCTGATAGTCTGATGGGAACTCCTTTGTAGGTAACACTTCTCTTTCTTCTTGCTGCTTTTAAGATTCTCTCCTTATCTTTAATCTTGGGTAATATAATTATGATGTGCCTTGGTGTGTGTTTCCTTGAGTCCAGTTTCTTTGGGACTCTCTGAGCTTCCTGGACTTCCTGGAAGTCTATTTCCTTTGCCAGATTGGGGAAGTTCTCCTTTATTATGTATTCAAATAAGTTTACAATTTCTTGCTCTTCCTCTTCTCCTTCTGGCACCCCTGTGATTCAGATGTTGGAACGTTTAAAGATGTCTTGGAGATTCCTAAGCCTCTCTTCCCTTTCTTGAATTCTTGTTTCTTCATTCTGTTCTGGTTGAATGTTTATTTTTTCCTTCTCCAAATCATTGATTTGAGTCCCGGTTTCCTTCCCGTCACTGTTGGTTCCCTGTATATTTTCCTTTACTTAACTTTTAATAGGCTTCACTTTTTCTTCTATTTTATGACCATACTCAACCCTTTCTGTGAGTATCCCAATTACCAGTGTTTTGAATTTTATATCTGAGAGGTTGGCTATCTCTTCATCACTTAGTTGTATTTTTTCTGGAGCTTTTTTTTTTTGTCTCAGAGGGCCTGTTACATTCTAAGGGATGGAGTTTTAGACATTTGCTAGGGCGGGGCAACCCAATTGCTATTCTGTAATGGCTGTATATGGGGGAGGTGTCCAAGAGGGACCTGTGCCGCTTGCTCTGCTCTCTGCTGGCTTTTAGTCACTCCTGCCATTACACACGAGCCAATTGGGCCCTTCTGGTGCTGATTCCCAGGTGGGTGGGTTTGTGTACGCTCTAGGAGCCTGTGGGTCTCTTCAGCAGAGTCTCTTGTGAGGCTGGAAGTTTTTCCTGCTGCAGCCCCACAGGGTATTTCAGTCAGAGGTTTTGAGGCTGTATTTCCCCATGCTGCAACCCTGGGTTTAGCGGCCTATCTCGTTCCACAGTTGTTCCTCCCGGTTTCTCTGAATACAAATGTGGGACCGCCTAGTACGCCTGCCACTGCCTCGCCAGCCTGCCAGCCGCCCCTGCTGTCGGTCTTCTTCGCGCAGCTTCCCCTCCACCCTCCTACGGGTCTGGATGGACATTTCCTTAACTCGTTGGTGGTTGGGCTTCCATACAGTTGGATTTTCTGGCAGTTGTGGTTGGCTTATGTTTTTAAGTTTGTTGTTGTCCTTCTTGCAGTTGTAGGAGGAGGCACAGTGTGTCTACGTACGCCTCCATCTTGGCTGGAAGTCCTGCTGTTTAGTTTTATGAGTTCTTAACCCCATAACAGAGACATGGTTTGCAAAATACTTTTTCTTATTCAGTAGGTATTCTTTTTACTTCTTTTTCTTTCAGCAACATGTATTAAATAGACCTTCTTTCTCAATGAGAATGATTTGCTGGGTTTTGCTGTCGTATGTTGAGTCCTGACGTATAAATGGGTTTTTCTTGATTGGTCAGTTTGTCTTACCTGTATTTTACTTTGAGTAAATGTCTGGGTATGATAGGACAAGTGTTCTTTCCCTCCTTCTTGTCTTTCTTTCCTCCTTGTCTCCACTTTCCAGTTCTTTAGAAGGGTCTAGGATGCATTTGCTTTTTTTTTTTTTTAAGGTATTTTTTTATTTAGAGAGAGGGAATGAAGTGAGAAAGAGAGGGAGAGACACTGATGTGAGAGAGATATATCGATTGATTGCCTCTCGCACGCCCCCAGCTGGGGACCTGGCCCACAAACCCAGGCCTGTGCCCTGACTGAGAATCAAATCGGTGACCTTTTGGTTCCTAGGCCAGCACTCAGTCTCCTGAGCCACACCGGCCAGGGCTGCTTGTCCTTCATACAAATTTTCTGTTGTAAAATTGGGTTGTGGTTGGGATTACAGGCAACCTTTAGTGAGAAATGGGCATCACAACTTTGTCAACACTACCCATGAATGTATTTTTCTATATAAATTAAGTCTAATTCATTGTATTTTAATAAGGAACATTTTTTTCTTTAGTACCTTATATTTTTGTTGCTATTGTAAGTAGTATCTTTTTAAAGCCTGATTTTTCAGATTGCTGCTGGCACAGAGAAATGCAATTTATGCTTTTATATTGGTCTAATATATAGTAGCCTTTCGAAATTCTTATTGGTTCTAATAATTTGTCCTTAGAGTTTTTTTAGTTTTATGTGGACATTTATATCATCTGTGAGTAATGACAATTTTGCTTTTTTGCGGTCTTCACAATTTCTGTTTCTTTTTTATAAGAAGATTTATTTATTTTAGAGAGGGGAAGGGAGGGAGGAAGAGAGGGAGAGAAACAACAGCCTGTGGTTGTCTCTCATGCGTCCCCCACTGGGGACCTGGCCTGCAACCCAGGCCTGTGCCCGGGACTAGGAATGGAACCAGGACTCTTTGCTTCACAGGCTGGCACTCAATACAATGAGCCACACCAGCCAGGGCTGTAGTTCTTTTTCTTATTGTACAATGTTGAATACAGGTGGTAACTAAAGACGTCTTTTCTGGCTCATCATTGGGAATAATGTTTGCTTTATGTTTTTGAACTATCTTTTATCAGAATTGCTAGTAGGTTTTTTAAAAACATGAACGAGTATTGAATATTACTAAATGTGTTTCTACTTAATCTAGTAATGGGATAAACTGCTTTTATAGGTTCTTCTAATGTTATTGCCCTTGCATTTCTGAATTGAACTTGATGACCGTGTATCTCAGTCATTTATGAACTGCTGATGTGTCTGGTATCAGTTATACTAGCCTCACAGTCCAATCTGCAGCTGGCATTCTTTTTCTCTTCTCTAAATCAGTGTGTATAGGATTGTGTTTTTTGTTTCGTTGTTTGTTTTTTGGCTAGTTCAGTAGCTCTCACATGTAAATTTACAGAGCCTGGTATTTGGGTGGGGGAGGGGGGCTTTACTAACTAAAAATTGTGAGAATTCAGGTTATCTCCAAATACCAAATTTTACAGTAAGGAATGTGTCTGTTTCTTGTAGGTTAAGATTTTACTTTTATTTTTTTCTTCACATGTATAATTACAATTTTGTTGCTAAGATAATTTCAGAATACAGTTTTAATGTTGTAAAAATGTTGTATGTTCATTGGTAAAAGTAATTCAAACTTCTATGAATTTTTTTGAAGATTTTATTTATTCATTTATAGAGAGAGGGGAAGGGAGTGAGAAAGAGAGAGAGAAACATCAATGTGTGGTTGCCTCTCATGTGGCGTCCACTGGGGACCTGGCCCGCAACCCAGGCATGTGCCCTGACTGGGTATCAAACTGGCGACCCTTGGGTTCGCAGGCCCGTGCTCAATCCACTGAGCTACACCAGCCAGGGCTAAACTTTTAAGAATTTGAATTAAAATTCTCAAACTCTCATCATCACTTATCACTTTCTTGTTATCTCTTTATTCATACATCAAATTATATAATACCTTTTTCTCCCTGGCTATAGACATTTAAGACTTATTCATTATTTTTAAAAATTATTTTGAAAAAGCAAAAAATTATAAGGAAACCGTATCCTTATAATTTCACCTTCTGAAACTTGTTAATATTTTGATGTATTTTTCCAGATTTTAAGGCATGACAATTAGAATTAAATAAAAATAAAATCATTATTTTTATTTATATTATTATGAGTATTTTTATGTCATGAATTGGTGTTCAAAATCATGGTTTTTCATGTAAAAGATCCGGAAAATGGTTCCGTAACTTTTTTGCAGTTTCAAGTAAGGATGCAGCAAACATTCTTACAGATAAATCACCACGTGACTCCTATTAGTAGATATTCTAAAATCACTTAAATGTGTCAGTTAACCCTTCAGCTGGTGTTTTGTCCATTTAAGGCCACTCTTCACAGCTGCTGTTCGTGAGTCAGATAGTCGTAGAGCTGCGTGTCCAACTCACTCTCACCGGGGGCCGCAGCAGCCCTGCGGTTGCCTTCAAAGGGCGAATGTAATTTTAGGACTGTGTAAATGTAACCACTCCCTAACTAGGGGCAAGGAGCTCTACATTCGGTGATGAGCATTGCAGTCGAAACCTTTTAGGGATTAAACAAGGGAAGAAGAGAAAAAGAGCAATCTTGATATGTAAACTATCAGCTTGATATTTTCTAGAGAAAAAGAGCGATCTTGATATGTAAACTATCAGCTTATCTGTATTTAATAAATTTGACTTTTTATTTTTAAAAACATTTTTAAAATTTTTATTAGTTGATTTCGGAAAGAGGAAGGAGAGAGAGAAACATCAGTTTGTTGTCCCACTCATTTATGCATTCATTGGCTGACTCCTGTATGTGCCCTGACCAGAGGTCGCAAATGCAACCTTAGTGTATCGGGACGATTGCCGTAACCAGCGGAGAGCTACCTGGCCAGGGCCAAATTTGACTATTTAGATTTGAAGTGGGCTGGGAGATACAGTTCCTTAAGAGGATCCAGTACAAAAAGAGGAAGCTCCCCTCTCCTCAGAAATTTTTCCTAATTTAATTAAAAATTAAAAAGAAAAAATCCCTTGCAAAGCTTCAAGTAGGTGATAGCAAATAGAATCCTCATTCCCATGACCACAGATGGTGCTTGAACCGATTTTTTACAGCATTCTTCAGCCCTCAGTAACTTGTTTTTAGTTTCTTTTTTGATCAGTTCTAACTATTTCACACACTGATTTTGTTTTTTCTTGGAGACCTCAGGACAAAAAGAGCATTTGCCATCTTGCAGTTGCCTTATGGATAATGTCATACTCTTCTGTAAGTCTGAAATACAGTATTGATGTTCGTGATCTGATTTCTCCTGTATCTTGAAACATTTTGATGTTTTATGACCTCAGGAAGTATTTTACCATTACTCATCAGTTCCCACCTATTAAAAAAGTCTAAAGAAATAAGAAAGTGGAGGAGTGATGGAATCATCTAAAGGATGACATAATAGTGAACTCAGTCACTACAAATAAAATAAATAGCTGCTATTTGTTATTTTTCTGTTTTCAAATTGCATTTTCCAAGAACCTGTAAAGGAAGTCTGGAGATACCACCTTCTAAGTCTTTTTTTAAATTTAGGTTTCATTGGATACATAAGGAATTCTGAATTTTTCATTTTCTGTTTATAGTAGTAAGAGAGGGAACATGCCAGGATAACACATTTCACCAGGAGAAAACAAATCAGAAGATGAACGTAAAAGAGACAGCAGCACCCCAGGCCCTTTAATGAGGGCGAAGTCGATAGTACAGGTGAAGTCTGAGGCTGAGTTGTAGCTATATCCTAGACAGATTCTCACAATTCATGAACAAACAATGTATTTCCAAAGCCAACAAGAAAATACAGCATTCTCATTACACAGGGAAACTTCACCCCATATTTTATGACAAAAGAGTTTGGACTGGCATATTTTGCTAAATGATATTACCACTGTTGATCGTCGTTAGATATTCATGCGACAAAATTTACTTAGTACCATTTGTAATTGGATTAATGTTGAAAGCAGTATGTACAAAAGTGGTTGGAAGGAAATAAATGATGTATAAATGAAGACAAATTGGTTGAATTAATCCTTTTCATTGGTATTTATAAATCTTTTTTTAAAATCCTCAAGGACATGCTCATTGATTTCAGAGAGAGTGGAAGGGGTGGTGGGGGAGAGAGAGAGGTGAGAAACATTGATTGGTTGCCTCTCATATGCACCCCAACTGGGGACCGAACCCACAGCCTAGCTACGTGCCCTGACAGGGAATTGAACACAAGACCCTTTGGTTTATGGGATGGTGCTCCAACCAACTGAGCCACACTGGCCGAGACAGTATCCATAAATCTTAATGAATATGCTGTTACATTTATGGAACCAAGAACTTGGCTGTTCTTTAAGAAAATTATGAGCTATCAAAATTTTCAAAAGGGTAATACATTTTCATGATAGATGAGCAAAAAGAACAAGCTTAGTCAGTCAGTTAGAACCTTTTAGAGATAAGTACAGTTGATCCTCATATTTTGCGGATTCCATATTTGCAAATTACTGAATTTTTCAGACCATAAGATGCACCTGGGTTTTAGAGGAGGAAAATAGGAAAAAAATTTTGGAGCAAAAAAATGTGGTAAAATATTTAACAACATAAATAACATAATATTTCACCAATGTAAATGTAAACAGAACTCAACAGCAGCATTAACAACCATTATTCCTCCCAAGTGTGGGGGAAGGGAGTGCGTCTTATAGTCAGAAAAATACGGTAGCCCCCTTGCTAACGTCTGTTTGTAACTCCAAAATCCGAACCGGTGGCACTTTCGCAATCATTCTTAGATCAGCATGCAACAGCATGCAGAGATGTGCTGAGTGCTGTCTGGTGTTCCAGAGAGCAGGGAAGCCGTGATGCAGAGCAGATGCAGAAGTCAGACAAGCTGCATTCAGGCACCAGTGACAGTGCTGTTGCCATGAGCATCTGTAAACACACAAACTGAAAACAAGGTGCTGTGTTGATCTGTTTGTTCATCTGTACCTGGTGAAAGACAGAAGGAGCCCAGCCCTGAGGACACTGATTCAGAGTTCATGGCGACTTTACGGAACATATGTGCCACAAATCGCAAGAATGGACTGTCTACCAGACGACGGTGCAGTGACTTTCAAACAATGCTGTCTGTTTTCATTGTCCAGCAGGGGCTCGAATAACGCTGTTTCCTATCAGTCAGTCTGGGGTAGAAGTGGACTAGCCCTACGCGGTTTCACTTCGAGTGTCAGGACCTACCTGTGACATCAAGTGAGGGCTTCAACTGTATGTAGTTTCAAGGCCAGAAAGAAAAGGAATAAAAAATGGGTTTGTTACGTTTAAATTCATATTAAAATTATCTAGTGACATTCTTTTTACTTTCCCTTCATTCTTACGTAAATCTTTCACAAAATTACTTAAAATATTACAAGTTTTTGTAAGGTTTATCTGACCCAGAAGATGACGTTCCTTGCAGGGAGTGGGTTAACAAAAGCTGAAGACACAAGGAAATGAGTCTCTGGAAGCAGCTTACTTGGTGCTTAGATGTCATGAACCGCTGGTAGTGTCCTCATGGTCCTACCGAATCTGGAATACTTGGTGTAGACATTTTAGTACTTTCCTTTTCTGAGTGACTGGCAAGTTGATGAAAGTACTCTCTAAGGAAGGTTCCAGAGTTCTGTGTTTGTGGGCGAGGCCAGTCTGTTTGCTGTAGAAACCAGAAAAGGAAGTTCCAGGTTAGGCCTGTAGACCTTCGGTGTTCCTAGCTTCACTGAACAGAATGTCAGAAATGGTGGGTTGTGCCAAAACCTTTTTAAGAGCGAATATATACATAGTTCAGGGACTCTGCTTCTTTATTTGTAACTATGAGAGATGTTGTTCAAAGCAAATCCTGAAATCTCTGTTTATCTCTTATGGCTATTAGTGTATTTTCTATAATTTTTTTGTTTCTCATTTTCCATTGAACTGAGCTCGAAAGCATGAATGGTCCATTATTTATGTGTTTACACTAAGCATGGTGCATGGCACTGAGTATTCTGGGTTTCACTGAATGGTGGTCAAGTGAATTTGTGATGAAGAAGTCAATACACAGGTTAAAATATGTTACTAATTAAGCAGGAAGTCCTCAGCACCTTCCTCAGACTCCTCTGTAGGCTGTCTTACTTTTAATTTTAAAAAATGTATAAAATGTTAAGGAGCATCTGTGAAATTCTCCCTACATTCTTGAGTATGCTGGTTAGGTTAGTCATCATTCTCCAATGTTTTAAAACTCACTCAAAAGTGTGTAGTAAATACACATTTTATGTTTTCATTCTAACAGGTCTCTTCTTCACTACAGAAAAATGTTAATATTATTTTTATGTGAAAAATACATGTTCCATAAAGCATTGGGGTAGCTAGTCTTGTTAAGAAATAAACATTACTTCCTGTTTGTCTAAGAATTGTTTCAATTGTTAGAAAGATTTTAGAAAGTTTAATAGAAAGCCTATACATTCTTTACTGCAATGCTTGACTTGTTAGTTTTAGAACAAATTCAGCTGTATAATTGAATAATAGTTGGGAACCTTTATTAAAGGAAAAACTTATAAAACTAAATGCATAGCTGTGTGACTCTTGTTGTAATACCCGCCTTATTTCTTTGGCCATTGTTTTGTGAAACTTTTTTTCCTTCTAGCTTGATAAAGATGACATGGTCTACATGGAAGCATATGACAAGTTGCTGGAGTCCTGGCTGACTTTGGTCCAGGATGACAAACATTTCCATAAAGGCTTTTTTACCCAGCATGCAGTTCAAGTCTTCAATTCTTACATTCAGTGTCACCTGGCTGCTCCAGATGGCACAAGGAATTTGGTAAGTTTTAAGCCAGATTGTGATTAAAAATTTGTTTCATCATAGACTCTGTTTTGTCTGTTTTATCCTCTTACACCTTGTGTAATGCTAGAAATTTGGGCTAAGCTTCTTTAGAGGATTTGCTGAGAGCATTAGATGGAGAGCAAAAGTGGTCCCTTGTCTAATTGCATCATGTTTTGTGGGATGTGACTGGTAATTACCTCCTTGGTCTTCAGTTTTCAGTTACTCACCTGTGTCTTCCTAGTTGTTAAGTGGTATGAATGACTTCTTGTATCCAAGGCCTATGGATCTTAAAGATTTCAAAGCTTTTCAGTGACAGAAGTTAAAGGGTCTGGCGTGGGAGGTGGGTTATGGGTGAGCAGTTAGAATCGTGTTCATGTATTGTGTGCTGTAGGTCTGTCCTTCCCTTCTTTCTCTCTGTTTCCCCCTTTGGGTGACTGCAGGGCTGGCAGCACAGTCAGATGGGGGCCCCTGGACAGCCACGCTGAAGGCAGGCTCTGTCCAGGTCCCCTCCTCCTGCGAGGCTCGGGGGCTGTCTCCCCGCGCAGCGGAGACACGTGCCTGGTGAGGCAACCGTGCGCAGCTCATCCCTGGTTGTTTCTCTCCTTGACAACAGACTGCCAACGGCGTGGCCTCTCGTGAGGAAGAGGAGATAAGTGAGCTTCAGGAGGATGATCGAGACCAGTTTTCAGATCAACTGGCCAGTGTAGGAATGCTAGGAAGAGTTGCTGCAGAGCACTGTATACCTCTTCTGACCAGGTATGCAGTCCACCGAATCCACCCCTCCCCGGAGAGCGCTGCACGTGCTCCCACACCTTGCACGCACCCCGCTCACTGGAGCAAGTGGACCGGTTGCTCAAGGTTGCGTTCCTCGGCGTGGGCATTTGGAGCCCAGGCACTCCAGCAGGGAGGTTACGGAAACGTGGACCGCTACATGGTTTGACCCCATCAGTAAAAACTTGGAATGATCAGTTTTCAAATGCCAGTTATAAGCCTTGATTGTTTGTGAAACACTGTTTTAATTCTCTCATAAATGATAAATCACACTTCCCGTAGTATTATAAGAAGAGTCGTGTATGAGGATAAATACTTTTGTATATGTGTTTTTGTGCTAAGATCTTAATTTCTGTTGTTTCACACGTGGAAATTGCGTTATTCCAGGTCTCTGCTTATTGAACTTTGTGAAACTATTGCTCTCTTCTTTTAGTTTATTAGAAGAAAGAGTAACAAGGCTCCACAGTCAGTTGCAGCGACATCAGCAGCAGCTGCTTGCTTCACCTGGGTCAGGAGCCGTTGACCACAAAATGCTCGATGACCTGTATGAAGATATCCACTGGCTTATTTTAGTTACAGGTTGGTGGGCTGTTTCCTTTCAAAGCATAATTGCCAGCTGAGCAGTTTAAGCCTTAGAAAGAAGTTTCCTATAGTAAAAATAATAGTCCATACATAGTATTGGATGCATTTTGGCGACAGCTGCTATATGTTGCAGCTGTAGATGCATCTTTAAAAATATTGGCTACCATGTATTCAGTGCCTACTGCGTACTGAATGTTTTATGTGGAGCTCATTGTAGCCCATTGAATTGGTACTGTTCGTAGGCATTATGATTGCCACTATTATCCCCTTCTTATAAATGACGAAGCCGAAACTTGGAGAGTATAAGGAACTCGCCCATGGCTGTACTGCTATTAATTTTCGGAGCCAGGATGCAAATCTAGGCAGTCTGACTTTTAGAGTCTTCCTCTGTAACCATACTGTTAGCGTTTCTGTGTTTTCAATAATCAGGAAAAAATCTTAATTTTTGAAAAGGCATCCCCAAATACTGACTTTTGATATAGATACTAGTGAAATTCCTATTAACTTTACAGGGTATATTACTGAAAATGATTAAAAGGTAGTAGATTAAAAAGCCTACATGTCAGTATAAGTGATAAAATTGTTGAATAAACATTTGTCCTTTGTTCTTTCCTGTTTTCTGAGAGTAAATTATCTAAGAAATAGAAAGTTTCTTCTCATCAACCTTGAAATTAACATATTAAATTTATAATTTACTTTTACATCAACTTATATGATATATAAATCAAATAAAACAAAACATTTATAGTACAATTTGATAAATGTAGATTTGTTAAGTGTTCATTTTTAATTTTTTTTAAACTGAAGGCTACCTCTTAGCTGATGATACTCAGGGAGAGACTCCGCTAATACCTCCAGAAATAATGGAATATTCCATTAAGCATTCATCTGAAGTTGACATTAATACAACACTTCAAATTTTGGGATCTCCAGGAGAAAAGGCTTCTTCCATCCCAGGGTACAACAGAACAGATTCTGTGATTAGGTAATATGACCTCTATAGCTGTGCTCTTGTACTTTATGCTGTTGTATTAAGGTCTGAGTCGATGGGTAGATGACGCAAGTGATAGACACACTGTAAATCTGATCCGTGAAAGAAGATAAGACTTGGAGAAGCCTTGAGACAAACAAGGACGGCAAGTACTCAGCATGTGTAAGCAGCTCCACCCGGTGGGATCGATAGCCATCCCAGCACTGAGGAGAGCAGGCGTACAGTTACTCCGAATTCAGGGAGGCTTAGAGGGGACGTCTGCTGTCGTGTACCGCGACCACACCCTGTCTGTCAGAAGGCAGTACCAGCGTGGGGACAGGCGCCATAAATGCAAGAAACAGAATGTGACGTTCGTAGAGACCAGATGAACGTTAGCAAGTTCATTTATCTTTATTGTTCGTGAAGATAAAATCACAGTTTAGTGTCTTTCTTAAGGAAACTGATTCTCATGAAATAGAACTATTTATACCAAATATGTGAGTCTTGAAAGCCCTGTCAATGAAGTTACAAGGCTCTGTGCCTCATTTGAAAGAATTCACGTTACTCTTCCTAATAGCAATGGCAACTTTCTCATTACTTATTAATGACGACATTGAGGAGGGATAAACCTGAACTAAATGCCCTCCTAAAAAACAGCATTTTAAATTTCAGTATATTTAAATTTAGGTGGCAGGCAGAGGTATCAGTAATGAAAGAACATTGGTTTTGTCAGTTACAAAATCAGTAACTCATACAAGGTGCTGAGCCCCTTAATTCTTTTTATCTTAATGCCAAAATACAGGGGTATCATTTGAGCCCCTGCAGTAGAAAGTATGACTTTTAGATATTGACCTTGTAAGCTATTATCAAGGAAATGTGTGGGAACTTAATCCTCTATCATTGCATTCTCTTGTTTGAAATAAAATATCAGTGCTCTATTGGAAAAGTTTTCTCTCTTCCTTTTAGGATGACTATAGGCCTGTGATTAAGTGTCGGGAAATCATTGCTTTTGCTTTGGTTTGATTCATGGCGAATGTTAATTCGAAGGCAGTTCATTTCAGCATGCTGTTACATGATACTCTGTCATATTTCTTGCCTGGGCAGTATCGTCAGGGATGCTTTCCTTGTATTTTCAGTGCTTTTTCAATTTTTGCCAGTCCCAGTCGCCACTGTGGGAGCAAAACATTTTGGTATCTGAGAGCACAGACTATGGAGGAGTAAGGAGAGAGTTGAAACAACCACCAAAAGAAAATCACCATTTTTTTTTGCTTTGTTTTTTTAGTCCAAAGAATTAATGTGAAATTGAATGGTATACAGGAGAAATATTACTTATTTGATTAAAAAATAAATTTACATTTCTTAAAGAAAATATTTTACAAAAGTTATTGAGTACCTCCTATGTATCGGCACTGTTGTAGGCATTTGGGATACATTAGTGAGCAAAACAGTCAAATCCCTCCCCTTTTGAAGCTCCCTGTAGGGGAGAGACGATGAATAAGCTAATTTTGTTTATGTTAGGGTACCCTAAGTAGCTGCAGTAAGAAGCTGAGCAGGGTGAGGGGATTAGGAGTGCAGACTCAGGGACTGCTTGTAACTTATTTTTTAAGTCCTCACCTGAGGATATGTTTATTAATTTTAGAAAGGGGGGAGAGGGAAAAAAGAGAGAGAAACATCGATCGATCACCTCCTGTACATGCCTTGAGCAGGGATTGAACCTGCAACCTTTTGGTATACTGGACAGATGATGCTCCACCCAACCGAGCCACTGGCCAGGGCAATTGCTTGTAACTTTAAATAGTGTAGTCACTGTTGGCTTCCTTTAGAAGGTGTCTGTCTGGTGAGCCAAAGCTTGAGGTCGGTTAGGGCCTGGGAAGGCTAAGGAAAACCACTGCCACAGTGAACAGTGGGTAGAGAAGCCCCACTGCAGGCCCTCGTCCAGGACCAGCAGGGCCCGCTGTGGTGGGTGGAGTGCAGTGGGGTGAAATTGTGTGGCTGGTGGAGTTAGAGGGGAATCAGTGAAGTGTTTGGGCTTTTATGGCACCTGCTATGAATGGAGTGGGCACTTCTGTAGGCTTTTGAGCAGAACAGGTGAATGTGCTGCGCTGAGAGTGGACCACCAGGGCCAGAGGCGGGAGCAGGGAGACGGGTGAAGAGATTAATTGCTTTCACCTAGAGAAGGAGGCTGGCTCAGATCAGAGTGACAGTAGAGGTTGTGAGAAATTGAAGAAAGCTCTCTTGACTCAGCGTGCTGACTTCTGGTTTATGAAATGCAAAGGGAATCCAGGATTTCCCGTAATGCCAAGACTGTGTTCTACGGGACACTGGTCGCTGTCTGAAATGTAAAGCATGCTCACAAAGCGTGCTCAGGAAGCTGAAGTGGGACCAGGGCGTCAGTCTCGGGAGAGCAGCAACTGAAACAGTGTTG
>PVKM010039225.1:0-13815 GCA_004027735.1 Carollia perspicillata | reverse complement strand
AATGATAAAAACACATCCTAAGTGGAGCGGTCAGATCTTTCTAGTCATGTATCGTTACATGCTATAAATCAAGTTTTACTATTCACTAATTCATTTATTTATTCACTCCATCAGCATCTGGTGCATGCTTCAAACTAGACACCCTGCTAGGTTTTTGACAATAAAAAACAAACAAGAAACCATCACTGTCCTCCAGTAGCTAACAATCTAAAAATATAAAGCTAAAGTAATTAAAAAAATAGTTTGTTAGGGCATAAAATTTGACAGGTCAGTGAGACAGAAAAACCAGTCTTTGAACAGACTTCACATACGTAAAACCTTAATATATAATACTCACTGACAAACCCAAGTATAAGCTGACATAGTCATTGAAACACGTTATCTGTTAGTACTGTCAGGCTGACCATATAAAATCACTGATGTTTACTTTGACCTACAAAATGGCAGTTTCATTTGAGTCAGTCTAATAATGTAACGGTATACAAACTTCAGAGGCAGATGTGTGGACCATACAGGCTGCCCTGCTTACCTGCTCAATTTCGACAGCATCAACAATGATCTCCCTGACCCTTTTTTCTGAAGGCTTATTTACTAAGTACTGAAACATGAGGCAAGCAAAGTCACAGTGAAGCCCCTAAAACAGAAGAAAAACACCAATGTCAAAAAAATGTAATAGCTATTTTCACGCACTGATGTGCCAGATATCATAAGGAGCAGGTTCTGGGAATGCAACACGTAGCCTGTGGAAGATACGAGAAGGATCAAGGGCGCCAGGAACTTTTTTGCTTCACATCGCATTCAAATGCCAATTATAATAACCTATATGGAAATATTTCAGTGTCAGCAAATCTTAGTTCATCAACATGAAAAAGGAATTAATTAACAACAGAAATCTGCAACCACAAGAATTCTTTAAAGGAAAACAGAGAAGAGACAAAATAAAAGTTCATTCATTTTTAATGTCTAAGAAAATTAAGAAATGACTGGATGGAAGTTAGCAGCTTCAATGAGATAGTGAAAACAGAAGGAAGAATAAATCTTGGGATAAAGACAATGAGTTTGATTTCTCCTTCCAAGAGAAACCATCTTACATGCACTCGAATGCACAAGTTTGGAGCTCAGGAAAGAATATATGGGCTAAAGATAAAGTTTTGGTTGTTATGAGCATCTAGATGGTAGTCGATTCCATGGGAATAAATAAGATCATCCAGGACATCGTGTACAGTGAAATAAAGAGGCCACGATGGAACCTGGAGTACAACATTTAAGGATGAACAGAAGAGACTAAGGAGAAACCGTGAGAGGCAGGAGGAAAGCCCAGTGTCTTAAAAGCCAGGGAGGAAATGACCTCTTACTTTCTTTTACCAGTAATTACCAGGATCCTGGGTCACAAGCATTTTCCAGGGGAAAGAAAAATAAATGAACACCAAATATGAATACAAATATAACTAGAAGAACACTCCACTCCTTACTTCATCTCTGCTGATGAGTTCATTGGAAAAGGTGAGTCCAGGCATGAGACCTCTTTTCTTTAACCAGAATATAGCAGCAAAAGATCCCGAGAAGAAAATTCCTTCTACAGCCGCAAAGGCCACCACCCTTTCCCCTAGGAAACAAAAAAACAGTTTCGTTTTCTGAAATATCATATACTGCAGACATTTTTAAGCTATATATACACACACTTTTGTACATTTTTTATAACAATACCACAGCTAATCCGCCAAGAAATAAAATCAACAAGTTAGTGCAATAGCCCAAGGTCTGCATAGGAGGAACTCTGCCACCTCTACCCACCAGAGCAGAAAGGTATGTCTACTTCACATCTTACGTCAGACACTGAACTCCTGTAGGTCTTGCTTGGTATGTAGACAGAGAGCCTTTCATACAACAACAAAAAAAAGAGGCGATTTATCTGTGCACCATGCGTGCCTGTGAGTGCAGTTACGTGCGTGTGCGTGTGTACGTGTGTCTCAGAGTAGAGAGTAGGAGATAGCTTTTATGACAAATGTCCCCCCTCTTTGTGCCTGGGAGAAGGGAGGTTGCTGAGGTTTATATTTTAGAAATATCTTAGTGTAGCTGCAAACATTTCAAAAACCATTGCCCTGCATCTGCAATTAAAGAAAAACAGATAGCCCTAGCTGGTGTGGCTCAGTGGACTGAGCCGGCCTGGGAACCAAAGGGTTGCCGGTTCGATTCCCAGTCGGGCACATGCCTGGGTTGCGGGCCAGGTCCCCAGTAGGGAGTACATTCCAGCTGAAGATTATAAATACATCTACTGGGTAAAATATCCCATCACATAGGAAAAATACAGTCTTCTGCTACAGATGTGAGGCCCAATTTCAAAGATTACTTACCGTTAGGCAAGGACTTTGCAGAAGTCCGTCTCCTGGAATGAAATGTTGCAGTATATCTGTAACACTACCTTTAGGGGGTGATTATAGGTCTGACCTGAAAGAAGATTCTCAAGCCCCTTATGCCACAACACTGCCTGCTCAGGAGAAATATTTATATACATGTCTGTCTAGGGAGAAAAGGTTTAGTCTATGACACTGTGAAAGGCAGCCGAGTAACTGAACCAGCTACAGACCTGTTTCTTTTTTTTTATAGAAAGTAAAAAATATCACAAAATTTTCACAGCTTTTGTCCTCCTCTCATTTAAATTAAGAGTTCACTGTCTTACCTCATCTTCCAAATGTATCCCTTACCCAAACCTTAGCTCTTTGTAAATCTCTGAGATTGGATGAATTCCTTTTCCAATCTCTGTTGACTAGCCCTAATCCAGCTAAACAAACTATATGAACTTTATCCAGCTAAGCAAAACATACAACTTTATATCTCCCCAGTTTTTAGGAAATAGCATGTAGCTAGCGAGAGATAATCTGAGGTCAAAGTTGGTTCCAAGTTAATTCCTTTCTCTTTTTTGTTTTTTTTTACTTGTTTTTTAAATAATTTTTTTTTTATTTTAATTGTTGTTCAAGTATAGATTTCTGTCTTTTACTCCCATCCCAGTCCGCCCCCCCAGTGCTCCCCACCTCCCTCCCATTTCCTCCCCCCTTAGTTTTTTTCCATGTGTCCGTTATACTTGTTCCTGTGACCCCTTCCCCTTTTCCCCTAAATTCCCTCCCCTCTCCCCTCTGGTTACTCTCAGCCTGTTCTCTATTTCAGTGTCTTTGGTTATATTTTGCTTGCTTGTTTGTTTTGTTGTTTAGGTTCCTGTTAAAGGTGAGATCATGTGGTATTTGTCTTTCACCACCTGTTTCATAGCGACATCATAGCCTGCATCCCAGTCCTTGTCATGCAACCAAAAATGCAATAACAGGCCCTTAATACATATGTCCTAATCTCAGTCAATGGAAACTATATTAGCACTAGATCAGTGATTTTCAACCTTTTTCATGTCATGGCACATATAAACTAACTACTAAAATTCTGCAGCACACCAAAAAGTGTATTTTTTACCAATCTCACAGAAATAGGTATAATTTTGATTCTTTCACACTGGATGGCTATTGCTGTGTTGGCTGTTGTCATTATTTTATTTGACAAGTTAAGAAAATAGAGGTCAGTGTCCCTGACTAAATAGTCAGGTATGGCATGGTTTAAAAATTCTTGTGGTGCACTGGTGGAAAATCATTGCACTTGGTGATAAAAGACAATAAAAAGAAAAGACATCATAGAAATTGCTATAACTTGATGCAGTAATTGAATAAATGTAACTTCCCAAACGAAGGTCATTATAATATTTAATTTCAAAAAGAGAATGACTAAGTTTAGATATTTCTGGCTGTCTCTCAATAGTCCTCCTGTTTGTCCTTGTTCTTTTCCTTGATTATCGTAAACAAATCAAATTAGATAGAGCAATTATACCACATATGTATCTATTATTAGCCCAAAATGCCAGAAAAACTTTTATAATACTTTATTTTTATAGGCACAATTTAAACAGTCATTTTGAAAAAATAGCAGAAGAAATAAAAATTAAATAAGTGCTTGAGTACATACTATGTAGAAGGAAGTACAAGACTCTTCAGTGTAGTGTATGTTAAATATGCTAAAATTTAATCTTAAAATATATAATAATAATAATCACTATGCTCTGATAATTCTTAAATACAAAAATGGCTCTTTAGACTAGTAATGCTTTTAAGATGGAGATTTATCATTAGTTTAATACACAGATTACTACATTTTCATTTTACTATTAATAAGATAATTAATAGTTATAATTGATATATTTTTCACTGACATAAAGGCAATGTCATGTAGACACTAATCTGTAAGTAAGAGACTCTTATTTGATACAAGCATTGTGAACAAGAGAAAAATTGTTATTTTAACCATTCTGTACATTCATGTGAATGCTAAAGAATGAGAATCATAGCAGACATATAGAAGCCTATTCTTTTTGGAGGACGGAAGGGTTATAAAGGGTATATTTTACATATTTCCATGGATGAATTGCTTTCCAAAAAGAGATTTCCAAAACATTTCTTCTGAAAGCTACGCTGAATGGGAAGGCCTCGTGACTTGGTTTACAGATGGGGATGTAGGAAATATTTTAACAATGCACCGATCTCTATGATGCCATGTACTAAGGATAGACTTTTTGATGTTTGAAATGAAATTTCACTACATATGTGAAGGTTGAATCGATACATTTAATATTTCAAAGTTCTTTAAAGATATTTTTTAAATTAAGCGGATCTCAGTTTTTAAAAAACTAAGCAGATATACAATTAAGAATTTTTAGCTCTACAGGAATTGAATCTACTTATATCAATTTCCAAACAACCTAATGCTTGTTTAAGGAATACTCTTAGGTTCTCTTTAGCTAAAAGTTACGAGAGACTGAATGTGAGAAAACAGTTGCTCTCCTGAGTCCTACTAGGTGCAGAAGCCATCAAAGTCACCTAAATCACTAGCAAAGCCCAAAGCCAGCTTCACCAACCTAACGCTGCAGGCACTAACGGTGCAGGTGGCACAATCAGTTCACAAACGGCACTCCCCAGCTGGTTAACTGAAAAGTGCAGGTGTCTGCTGAGGTGAGACGACAGTGTCATGTCACTGCTTTCAGCTCCTCTCCCAAAGAGGAGGGCGAGCAACGCGTTCTTCACCTTTTTCTTTTCCCACCACCCATTCCACTCCATGTTCTCGGCGCTCTTTCAGACCATGTTCTTTCCTCCGAGACTCTGACTCAGAACCCTAAATGGAGTTTACCTTGAAAGTGAGTGATATGAAAAATTTAAATGAGGCCCCTGATGTCACGTGGTGACTGCCACCCGCCTCTTTTTTCTCTATTTCCAGGTTGCTTTCCTTGGCAGTGTCACGAAATACATGCTTTCTGGGAGCCTCTTCCTCATTTTTCCATCAGTACCTGGCCAGCCTAATATTTCCATGCATACTGAACACCTTGGAATTTCCCTTCTTTCTTTCTCTAAAGCCAGTGTTTCTCAAAATGTGCCTCCTGAACCACCTGTGAGAGAATCAACAACAAAAAGTGCAGATTCCTCAGTCCCACTTGGGCCTCCAACATGAGTCTTGAGTGTTCCCACAAATTCTCAGGTGATAATTATGCACACTGAGAATCAGTGCCTTTCTCAACCTCAAAATAAACTGAAGGCAATGCAGACTGTGTCTTCTCAGATATACTGGAAGCTTGCCATACCTTACACCCCATCACTGGTTCTCACTGTGTGGCTACTCAGACCAAGGTCTGTGGCATCAAAACTATTTTCATCATAATACCAAGGCACTGTTTGTTTGTTTACTACCATTCTCTCACGAGTGTATAGTGGCGTTTTCCAGATGCTACAGGGCATTTCCATAATGATCTGAAAAGCCTGGTAAAATACTCCTCCCTTTTCTAACTATGTATCTGAATCAGGGTGGATTTTCTTTGTATAATTTTTTTATTTATTTATCTTTAGAGGGGTAGGAAAGGAGAGAGGGAGAGAAATATCAATGTATGGTTGCCTCTCATGCATCCCCTGCTGGGAACTGGCCTGCAACCCAGGCATATGCCCTGACTGGGAATCGAACTGTGATCCTTTGGTTCGCAGGCCTGCACTCAATCCACTGAGCTACACCAGCCAGGGCTCTTTGTATAATTTAACTAAAACAACATTCTGCAGAATTCAGAAGCAGATACAATTCAGCTGTCTTCTAGTTCATCAGACATTTAAAAGATTTGCAAAAATTAAAAACTATGCCATTCTCATTTTTTTTGGAAAATACAGTGTTTTTTTCCTAAATATATGTTAAACTCCAACAGGTTACTCTCATTTAAAAGTGCATTAATAAATATGTTGAAGTTTCTTGGTTTTAATTTATAATATGAAAATATCAATAATTCACACAAATAAAAGCACTTTGGGGTCCTCAATAATTTTGTATTAATTTTTTATTGCCAGGCCATGAAAGACAAATACCATATGATCTCAATAATTTTTAAGGGCACAAAGGAGTCCTGAAACCGAAAACGTTGAGACCTGCTTCCCCACCATTTGAATAAATCCAGAAAATAAAGACCACCAATTATAAAACAGATAAGAATGAGACGGATACCTAGAGTTATTCAAATGAATTATCTGAATATTTTAACTAAATTTTAAAAAGATTTACTGAGCAACTACTATGTGTAAAATGCAGTGTTAATCTCTTCATTAAAAAAAGTTATTGGATCTCAGCTCATCCAGAAAGGTGAAAAATAAGCCTGTTCTTGCACTAATCTTTAGTTTGTAGAAACTACATATTTGTTCCCTGAAAACTGTAAAGATTTTGGCTTGTTTTAAATTCCTAAAATCAACATTCATGAAAGCAGATATAAACTGTGGATTGCTTTAAGACTCATCAGAATCTATGTAACTGACTTATTTATTACCTGTCATTATGCACTTTTATCTTAACCTTTCAATTTTTAATTTATTAAACAGAATAGATACAGTTTTAGATTATTTTAATGGCAGTTTCTAATCAATTACTAGAAAGAATGATCCTACTCAAGGTGCACATTTAGATTTTGTGATAGTCACACCAAGCGAATTCGATACATATAAAGCTACATACCGAAAGTAGATTTTCTATCTGCTATCCACCGCAAGGCCCAATCTGCTTTTTTCTTAACATATGGCATTGTTTCAATTGCATTAAATAAAAATTCCCTGTCAAAACAAAAGAATTAATGGCAAAGTTATTCACTTGTTTTTCTTAATCAGAATAAATTTTCATTTGCTAATCAGAGATAATAACTGCAACTCTATGGTCTACTATCAGAACTGTAATCTTTCTGTACTTTTGCATGTCTATAAACTATAGAAATTAAAGTGAAATTCAAATTAGTGGTTTGGATCTGATCTGATACAAACTTAACTAAATTCAAATATCAGCTGCAAAACAGAATGAATGCACTCCGCAGGTTCAACACACGTTCTGTTTTTAAAACAAACACGTCATTGAGCAATAGAAAACATTATACTCCTAAACTTCTATATTTGAATAATATTTCCCTAACACTTAAGTTTTGGAGTAAATTCTGCTGTTAACATAATCAAACAACAGGATCAGCCTTTGTAAATAAAATCCCAGCAGTGGTACCTTTTCTTGGGATCTCTGATGTAAGTGTCTATTAGCAAACTGTACATCTCTGAGTGAACATTCTCGATGAGAATCTGAAAGCCATAAAAACAGCGAGCTTCTGGAACCTGCACCTCCTGACTGAATCGCTCCACCTATGAAAATAAAGGAAACAAACACATCTAATTCCATGGGCTCTCATTAAACACCATCAATCAGAATCTAGACATCAGAATTATCGATTAGAAATTGCCTGTCATGCCACGAACAGACCAGAAAGACCTTAAGGATGATTTTAAACAGTACTGCTTACTCATCAACCCTCTACAATAAATTAGTTGCGTAATGTAGTGTGAAGCGGTTACATGAATTGGCCTGTTTGGTGAAGAAATAGTCTACACGGCCAAGTAAACTGTAGAACATCTAACACAAAATATGATACTTCATAGAACGGACCTTATGTCATTTTGTTTTTCTGACAGCAGACAGTAAATCTACTGAAGCCCCTTCCAGTTCGTGATGGAAGTTCGAATCTTTCTCTTCTCCTTAAGAAGAAAGTATGCCCCCTGGCCAACCACAGCACAGGTTTAAAGATGGGAAGTCAGAACCCAGAGCACTGCTATAGAGCTTCAGAAGGGTCACTAAGGTGCAGGTTCTTTACTAGGATTCATACCTAAGGGTGAAAATCAAACTCATGTTGATGCATTTTAAGTAATTTTGACTGGTACTATATGTTTGATTTAATGATATTTTGCTGGTCAAACAACAGAAATGCATAAACCATTTCCCTTGACACTTCGTCAGAAAAACATATTCAAGAAATAAGCTTCATCTAGTCTGTTTCCTAGATGTAAGGTTTTAGGTTCAGTCCAGTTATCTTACTGCCATTATCCACATTTAACCACTAACTGGAAACAAAAGTTCAAAAAAAACAAAAATCTTACCAAATTTTCATTTACAATTCCATCACTGGCTGCGAAAAAGGCTAGGATGTGAGAAATAAAATACTTCTCATCTGATTTAAGCTTGTTCCAGTGAGGGAGATCCTTTGATAAGTCAACCTAAAATAAAAAGGTTTTCAAATTTTTCACTTGAAGTTAAATTCTTCCCAAAATGTTTGGAAAACTTTTACCTTAAAGTTAAGGAGGGGCATCTCATTAACAGTAAAATGTTCAAAAAGGAGAAAATGTTAGCATCACTGCTATAGATTGAATGTTTGCATTCACCCCCACCCCCAATTCCTGTGTTGAAAACTAATTTCCAAGATAACGGCGTCTGGCGGCGGAGCCTCTGGATGACTAGGTCATGGGAGTGGACGCCCAGAGAACTCCACCACCCTTCCTGCCACGTGAAGGTACTGCGAGAAGAGAGCTGTCTCTAACCCAGGAAGCAAGCCCTCCCCAGACAGCAGGGCTGCTGGCGCCTTGATCTTGGAATTCCCAGCCTCCAGAACCATGAGGAATAAGTTTCTGTTGTTGATAAGCTATCCAGTCTAGGGTATTATTTACTGTAGCCTGAACCAAGACAATTATAGAGGAACACAATAAAATAAAAAGATTACAAAGGAATCTGTCTTCTGGTAAATTGAAAAGCTGGCAAAATGTGCTTTCAAAATACTAAAATTAACATAATCTATTCTCATCACAAAAAGGAAATGGTAATTATGTGTCAGGATACAGGTGTTAGTTAATGCTATGGTGGTAATCATTTTTTGTAATATATGTATTGTACAGAACTGTATCAAATCAATACATTGTACACCTCAAACTCATAACGTTAAATGTCAATAATATCAATAAAGCCAAGGGGGCCCTGGCTGGTGTGGCTCAGTGGATAGAGCAGCAGCCTGCGAACCAAAGGGTCACCAGTTTGATTTCCAGTTGGGGCGCGTGCCTGGGTTGCAGGCCAGGTCCCCAGTAGGGGGCACATGACAGGCAACCACACATTGATGTTTCTTCTTTTTCTGCCTCCCTTTCTCTAAAACTTAATAAATAATATCTTTAAAAAATAAAAATACAAAAACAAACCCCAGAACTTTGTCTTTTGAATCAAGGTTCCTGATGTCCAGCCATATTTAGGAATAAAGCTAAACCACTGATAAAACAATGTCTAAAGTTGATAAATTGTAACTGACGAATTTGTTTAAATATGTGGAACTAAATGTGTTTGGCTTCCCTTAAAAATATGTATTTGGAACTTTCTGTAAACTGCCTACAAAATACACATCGACCTGTATATTACAGAGTGGTTTACAGTTTTTCACATGAAAATAATACAATAATTAATAAATAATAACATAATAAACCCTGTGTTTCAGGTACTCACAACTGTAAACCTACTTTTCCCCACCCTGTGTAATTTTTCAAAGTAGTATTTCTTAGTCATAATATAACATATATTACATTTACTAAAAGATACATATCATTTTCAAATGAAATTCAAGAAACCCAAGCAAGCATCACAAGTGCCTTTTTAACACGATAAATGAAAAAGTCACCTGTACACTCCCTTTGTTCTCTTAACTATATCTAACAAAAACCTTTCTAAAAACTATAGGCACCCTGCCTGGTGTAGCTCAGTGGATTGAGCGCCAGCCTGCAAACTGAAAGGTCTCCACTTCGATTCCCAATCAGGGCACATGCCTAGGTTGCGGGCAGGGTTCCCAGCTGGGGGCGTGCGAGAGGCAACTAATAGATGTTTCTCTAGCATATCGATGTTTCTCTCCCTCTCTTTCTCCCTCCCTTGCCCTCTAAAAATACATAAATAAAATCTAAAAAACCCCACAGACAGTTAGTGACACTCGGGTGTGCCAAGCACTATGACCCAGTTTGAAAATGCTGGGGTTTTGTTTTGTTTTGCTCTATATGTCAAATGCAACAAAGATGTTAACAACATAACAATACAATATAATGAAGGTGGGTTAGTGGGTAAAGTTTGTAATAGAAGCTTCAAAAATTTGTTTCTGACTTCTAGTGCAAATTTCCCCCATTCTGGGCAAAATAATAGCTTACATTTGTTTGGTGCTTCTAAGTGCCAAGTAACATTCTAATTATGGCTTTAATCTCATTGACAAGATTTACCTCATCAATCCTCCTGACAACCCAATGACCCAGGTACTATTAGCTCGGTATACCAAGGAGTGTACACGGAGACGTTCGGCAACTTCTGCAGTGCCACGGTTAGTAAGTGGCAAGCCCAGGATTTGCACCCAGGCAGCTCCTCCAGAGCCTGTATTCTTAACAGCAGGCATTTACATGTATAGACTCAATCTCAAGGAAAAAATGGACAGACATATAGGCCCAAATACATCTACCTAGATAGATAGAGACAGATAGATACACGCATACACGGAGAGCAAGAGTGCTACGCAGCGATCATCCATCCTGTTAAAAAATGACAACAATGGCTATCTGTGTGTTCAGTGAGACTACAGAGCAACAACTGACATGACAAATGTCCTTACAAAACCAGCAAGTATTTTCTAATTTGTTGAGTTCAAGTCATGTCCTAGGTGGAAAATGCCACACTAACGGAAAGCATTGTCCAGATGGCCCGTCTGTTGGGGGCAGGTGTGCCAGGTGTAACGTGGCTGAAGGCAGGGCCAGCCTGGGAGGAGCTCAGAGTGGGAGCACCATCCGGGGGTCGAAGGCTTCCTGCCACGGCTCCTTCTGCACAATCTCAATTGAAGGCGGGGTCCCCAAGGCTTTCACATTCATTTTATAGCTACAGCTGCAATTTTACTTATTCTGCTGACAATAAGTAAAGATTAGTTTCATTTAGGCATGGCAAACCAAAAGTCTGTTTAAAAACAGAAAATGTCTGTTTAAAAATAGAAAATGTCATAAAATATACTGGAAGTAAAAATCTGGCAGACTGAGACGCCATCTTTGCGATAGGAAACGTGTATAGACATCAGTCTAAACACCAAACATTGGCAAACACTGTATTTAATCTATGCAAAAAGTGATCTTATACAACGTATCTCACAACGTAAGTCAAAGTTCTTCAGTGCCCTGCAGCAGAAAACATGAGCACTGCGCTACAGAGCATGACTGCTGATGAGGGCGGCACCACTGACCTCTTCCGCTGTCCAGAAGGACGCCTGGGCCTGTTTATACATCTTCCAAATGTCAGGGTACTGGATAGGGAAGATGACGAACCGGCGAGAACTCTTCCTGAGGAGAGGTTCTTCGTTCGACTCGGCTTCGTTTTCGCTGGGTTCTGAAGACAACCTCTGTGAAAGTTAAAGGACAAACACCCATTTTATGGAGACGTTTCCTCCTTGTTGATAAGTAAACACACATCTGGGGGTGCTAGGGAGACGGCCTAGGTCTGGGAGCCAGTCCGCTTGCGTCCTCACTCACACCTGCTAGCTGGTTAGCAGTGTTCGGTTAGTTGTGTGACTTCTCTGAGCCTCGGCTTCCAAATCAGTAAAACAGTATCTACCTCACAAGTGATCATCAAATTAATTTTGATGACTAAAAGTGCTTTCAACAGAACCTGGCACATAATAAACACTGAACAAATTATTGTCATTAATGCTGCTTTGAAGATAAGCACAAAACTCAACCCATAAATGTCATAGTGGGGAAATTTCGAAGTTTATGAATAAAAAGTCCCCTTTGTTCCTCTCTCAGAGACAGAATGCTGGCACAAATAAGCTACTGTTAAAACCTTTTATTCTTTTTTATTTAATGTTTTCTTTTCTAATCTTAACTGAAATATAATAATACTTATCTGAAAACTCCATACCAACAGAGCCTTTGTTTCTCTGAAGCTGACCATATACCAATTTGCTATTGCTAGTTACATGTTAACATTACTGCCTTTGGTCTCACTGTGGGCTGCCTCAAAGCTTTGTGGAATAAAGTGAGAAACACACACCTACATACATACCGCTTGGAAACATCCAGGGTACTCCCACAGGGGACAGTGTCTTTTCTTTTTTTTTTTTTTTTTAAATAGTCAGCAAGAGCATCAGAAGAGTTACAAGTGCATGAGAATGAGGATATACAAAGTATATACAAATAGATTAAAACATGTAAATCAAGGTTATTGGGATTTGTTTCACTGTGTTCCTGTATCCTTACCATTGCCTCCACCAATCCTCATGCTAACGTGGATGAAGCTAAGAGGCAAGGCCAGAGGAGAGAAAGGCCCACAATCAAAGCCTGAAGCCACACAAACACAGGTGGGGCTTACACATTTCACACACGCTGTCTTATTTGGTAACTGTCTTTTATTGAAGGCAGGAGCCTCCCCCGCTACAGCACTTAAGCCCCAGAGAGTGTAGACACTAGTTTTTATTTATTGTGATGTTCCCAGAGTACTGTGTCAGGTACATCATCAATAAGCATTAGCTAAGCAAGTGAATGGGCTGCTAGTTTCTTTTTATCCTGGGCTCAGATCACTGGCTGCTGTTAGAATTTTTTAATTAACATAAGGCCACAATCCATCAGTGAGATAATCTAATGACCACTCAAATCAAGCTTTCTCTGAGTGCAAAAGTTTAATTGGAATCAGCTCCCGCCTCCCCCACCTCGCCCCCCACCCCGCACCAACACAAGCCACAACAAGAGTAAAAAGTTGCAAACACAAGTCTTTAAAAAGTTGATTTGGTTGATAAAAAAGACAATGGGTTCAAATTCAAGCTGTCCAGTCGAGAGATGAAAATACACTGCTACGGTAGGCAGAGGCACTGTCTCCACTCCCTCCCTAAAGATGCCATCAGTAGTCACCAAAGGGAGGGCTGCAATTACCCAGGGACGTCTTATGCAGCAGCAGCAACAGCAGCAGCAGCAGCAGCAGCGCGACTGAGGACCAAGCCCAGAGCAAGGGCAGGTGGAAGAATGGCAGCCAGCTGAGATTCAAACGGACTGAAGTGGATGTAAAACAAAAGCAGAAGTGATCTGATTTGGCTAAAGGGTCAACAAATGAGCCGAAGAGGAATTTGGAACAGGATCTACCACCTAGATATGAAACTAAGAGGTCAGGAATTGTGTGAGCCAAAGATTTTCAAACACCTGGGGGGTTGGGACACTCCTACTCTAATTCTCCACATTTGCTCCCAACCTCCAGGTGTGGGCAGTCACTGTCCGGCACCACCTGAAACTCATTCTATGGAGAGTCATGGAAAGTTCCTGATTAGCAATTGCCATGAACAGGGATGGCATAAGGAAGATTAATCAGGTATCCATGAATTAGAAAAGAAAAAAACACCGTAGATTTTGGTAGTTAACCATG